>BQMB01000648.1:955000-1012972 GCA_027943415.1 Closterium sp. NIES-67 | reverse complement strand
GCTCGTGCTGTGGCGCCCAATGCTAGGGTCATGGAGGCCAGCATGCCAGTGACTCGCGCAAGGGAGCGGATGGGGACTCGTCGTCCTGCTTGGCCCTGGGCGATGATGTCGGTGAGTGTGGCTAGGAGCTGAGCTCGTCATTCGTGACCGATAGAGAATTTGCCGCGAACTGCGTCGACCTCCAGGCCGAGGAAGTGGATCAGGCGCGTGGGGTGGAGATGCGATTTTTTCTCGTTGATAACAAAACCAGCCGCCTTTAGGTCTTGGGTAACTGTGGCACATGCTGAGCGCGCGTGTGTATGAGAGTTGCAAAGGAATAGGAGGTCGTCAACGTACGGGACGACGCGTAGGCCGCTGGCCCTCCACCGCTTTGCCAACTGTTTGATTAGCTGGGTGAAAACGAACGGGGCGGTGCGAGACCAAACGGCAGCGAGCGGAAGGAGTAGTACGCGCCCTCAAATTGGAAGCCCAAGTACTTCCAGGAGGAGGGGTGCATCTCGACATGGTGATAGCCGGACTTCAGGTCGATGGAGAACATCCAGTCGCCGGGACGGATGAGTTCGGCTACCCGGTTCAAGCCTTCATACTTGAACTTTGGAATTTCGAGGTGGGCGTTGACTTTACGAAGGTCGAGAATGAGGCGACATTTGTTACGCTGCTCAACGACGTTCAGAGGACTAACGCAGGTCAGCGTGTCTCGCGTGGGGACTGGCATGGCAGAGCCAGTGGCAACAAGTTCTTGAATTGCTTCGCGAGTGAAGTCAGGGTGCGTGTGAACGCCGGCATGGTTCTTGTCGTCGAAGGAGGGCGGGGCTGTGTGCTTCCAGGGCAGCCAATAGCCTTTGGCGATTATAGATATTATGAAACTGCTATCGCACCACGAGCACCACCAATGCAGGGCCTGGCGCAGTCGGCTTTGCAGGATCGTGACGTCCTTGTCCGTGACGGCGTATTCGTAGGGGTCGTGTCGGTCAAGTGGCCATCCGTGTTCGGGTCCTGCAGCGTTTCGGGTCGAGAGGGGAGAGGGCATTGCAATAAGGTGTTGGTGCCGAATCGGGCAGCCCATGGTCGTGTGTTGCCTACCACATGGCTAGGCCAGCGCCTTATCTTAGGAGGTGCTTCCGCGTGTCCTTCCCGATGTGCGTGGTTTCCTCCTCGTGCTCTTTTTTCCTCTCCGTCTTACCCCTTTTCTCTCTTTCTCTTACACACACACTTGCTCTCTTTTTATTTCTCTCTCCCTCTTTCTCTCTCTTTCTCTCTCCCTCTCTCTCTCTCTCTCACTCACTATCTCTCTCTTTCTCTCTTTCTCTCTCTTACTCTCTCTCTCTCTTTCTCTCTCTCTCTTTCTCTCTCTTTCTCTCCCTCTCTCTTTCTCTCTCTCTCTCTCTCTCTCTCTCTCTCTCTCTCTCTCTTTCTCTCTCTCTCTCTCTCTCTCTCTCTCTCTCTCCCTCTCTATTTCTCTCTCTCTCTCTCTCTCTCTCTCTCTCTCTCTCTCACTCACTCTCTCTCTTTCTCTCTCTCTCTCTCTCTCTCTCTCTCTCTCTCTCTCTCTCTCTCTCTCTCTCTCCCTCTCTTTCTCTCCCTTCATGTTACTCTCTCTCTCTCTATCTCTTGCTCTCTCACTTTTCTCTCTCTATCTCTTTCTCCCTCTCTCTCTCTCTCTCTCTCTCTCTCTCTCTCTCTCTCTCTCTCTCTCTCTCTCTTTCTCTCTCTCTCTCTTTCTTTCTCGCTCCCTCTCACTCTCTCCTTCTCCGTTTTTTCGCGGCTCCTTGTGTCTTGCCCTCATGATTTTGTGCCATGTCCTTGGTGGGCTTGATCGTGGCCGCCCGTTTTCTTGGGTGGCATACGTGGCATGTTTGTGGGTCCCCGCTACTCCGCTCTTTCGTACTCTCCCTCCTCTTTTTTTTTTTTTTTTTTGCCTCCTTACATGCATTGTGGCGGCTGCTCGATGTGTTCTCATGTGGCTTGGCTTTCCAGCCCCCTTCTCAAGCGTACTCGGGTTTTTTTTTTTTTTTTTTTTCAACTAGAAGTCAACTTGCCGTGGCGACACACAAACACAATTACATGGTTCTACCATGGTCCTAGGCACACGGCCTACGCATCCCCTAGGGCAGTCCTAGCCCGCTGGGTTTCCTTGCCTTGCTCGAAGGCTGGCCACCGGCCACGCACCCACCGGTGCGGCCCCATATGCCACTTGCATATGGGCAAAGGGCGCCGCCCTTGAAGACGAATAAAAGACGCTCATACGACCGGTGAGGGGCCTTGCGTGCCACGCCCGCCCATGGGGCATGCGTTTGCCATGTGGCCCGGCTGGCCACAGCGGAAGCATACGCCCTTGAAATGCGGCTGCGAGCATGTGAGGGGGGGAGAGCCCTTGATGTCCATTTCCCCGTCACGACCGCGGGGGGGACCGCCGCGGGTGTAGCCGGTGCGCACACGCTTGAGTGCCGCGACATCAGCGACCGCGAGCTTGAAGGAGCGTGAGGTCAAGACACTCTTGGACTGGTAGAGCTGAAAGCGGTCGGCCGCTTCGAAGCCGGCTTCGTCCGCCACTTGAAGCACCTCGAAACGCTTGTCGATAAGCATCTCGATGTGCTTGACGTTGTTGAGCGCGCCGATGACGTCGTCGTGCTGCAGCTTGTAATCGATGTGCTTGAGGTGTGCTTGGATGGCAGTGAATACCTCTGCCTGATCACGTACGCCCTTGCGCACGAAGGTGGTTGGGGTGGGCGTAGGGGCGAGGGGGGGAAGAGGTGGTGCGGAAGCAATAATGCGGTGGCGGGCAATGTTTACCGGAGCCTCACCATCTTCATTGTCGGAGTCGTCGCTGTCTTCGATGTCGATGGCAGGCGTCGGGGGCGTCTCTGGAGGCTGTTCGTCGAAGCGCGGGGCCCTTGGGACGCGAGGGGGCATTGCCATTTCTTTTTTCTTGGCCAAGTCAGTCGTAGCAGCGTTGATATTGTCGGAAGAAGTGGCGAGCGTAACAGGCGCCTGCTGCTGTAACAGCGCGAAAAGCGCCTGGAGCTGCTGCGCAGTCAAAGCGGGGGTGGCGGCGGGTGGGGCGAGCTCCTCGGCAGGCGCGTGCCGAACGGTGGGGCCCGCCTGGGCGGCGGGCGGCGCGGCGCGGCTTGGCATGTGGACCTCGGTTGACTGCACGCGCGGCTGCTTGGCAGTCGCGCGTGTTTCTTCAGGGGTGGCGTGAGTTGCGCCGAGCAGGACATCGACACCCGAGGTCCCCTCGCCAAAATTGTCCTCAGCAGGGCGTTTTTGGCGACGGTCGGTTACCGGTCCGAAGTTCCGAGATCACCGATATTTGCGGGGGTGTTCGCCTCGCGAGTTGGTGCAGAATTGGCGGGAGTCATTGCCGATAGGTTGTGCTGTAAAATGTCGGTTAGTAATGTAGATGGTGCCCTGAAGCGTGGAAGTGACTGAGTTTTCGCCAGGTTGGACGAGAACGAAAAAAGAAGAACTAGGAACTCAAATGAGGGAAACTCAAATGAGTTGAACTAGAAATGAAGAACGTGGGTGAGGCCGAGAGGCCTCACGTTCCTCTTTTGAATGCAAAAGAGGGTTAGGTGCGCTTCGCCGCTGCCTTTGCTGCGTTGGCCCTTGCTACACTAGCACAATGCACATTTTTAGAAAGCGCTACACGCTTTCAAAAAATTACATTTTTAAAGCCCGTGGCTAAAATAGCAGACCCTGATGCCACTTGAATTTTGAGGTGCTGAATATTGGTTCAGTTTTCAAGGTATTTCCAACACTTCCCTTCGTTTCTGGAGTGCTGACGTGTCCGGATTCGGTGACGTTTATCTGCCTGGTCAGCAGCATGCAGTAATTGAACTTTGCCTTAGCCAGTTTCTATCAAAGTGCGAAGTTAATGATTGAGTAGAGAGTGAGAGTACAAGTGAATATACCTAAGTGTTGTACCCTCTAAGGGGTGACCCTATACAGTCTATGCAACCATAAGAGATACACATATTTGATACACCCCCTAGACTGCATAGGGGCAGGACCTGAACAAGCAGCTCAAGGAGGCACTACTAGTCCAGCCACTGAGACAAGGGTCTAAAGACCAGTCAGAGATACACATATTTGGCAGAGCTAGGCCGCTCACCTACAGTAAGTCAGTGAGCAAGAAGGTCAGCCAGGGAGCTCCTGTGCCGCCATGGCACCAGCGTAGATCTCGGCCTCACAGCTGGACTGGGCAACAGACGAGGAGCGGGTAGCTCTCCAGGAGACTGCACCTGAACCAAGGCTGAAGAAGTAGCCCTGGGAAGACCTGAGTGTCGCGGCGTCGTCTGCCCACGAAGCGTCAGTGTGTCCAGTAAGGACCACTGGCCTGCGTCCTCCTAGCACTAACTTCTTGCCCGATGTACTTGCAAGATAACGCAAAACCCTCTTAGCGGCAGACCAGTGCTGCGGTCGGTGTCTACCTGTGGCCACAAAACGAGCCAGGATGCTGAGAGGGTATGCGAGATCTGGGCGGGTGCAAGTCATCAGGTACATGAGGCAACCCACCAGCTCTGCGTAAGGGCCACTGGGCTCTACTGACTCCTCAGAAACTGGAGCGGAGAGTCTGTGGTCTACAGGCAGAGGGGTGGGCTGTGCAGAGGAGAACTAAAGGCCGAACCTCTGAAGGACCTGGCGTACCAAGTGTGACTGAGTCAAGGTGATGGTGCGCGCTGCGCTGTCCCTGGAGATCTGCAAGCCAAGGTAACGGCGCAGTTCTCCGAGGTCAGTGCAAGTGTGTCTCTTCAGCAGCTCTGCCTTCACTGAGGCCAGTGCGTCCCTGTCTGCTGTGGCAAAGACCAGATCGTCCACGTAAACAAGGATGTAGAACGGAGTCTGGCCAGCACGAACGAAGAGCGAGGGGTCTGCGGAAGACGGAAAGAACTGCAGGACAGCAAAGGTAGCACGCAGCGTGTCGTGCCACTCACAGGGAGCCTGCCGCAGGCCGTAGACAGGGTGCCGCAGGAGCCACAGGGTCCCAGGAGGGAAGGTGCCAGTAAAGCCCTGAGGGCGACGCAGGTAGACCTGCTCGTATAGGCTGCCCTGAAGGAAGGCAGTGGAGAAGTCGAGGGAGTGAAGCTCGTCGTCACGCTGAGCAGCTAGGTGTAGCAGAACCCGAAGAGTAGTCATCTTCGGTGTCGGAGCGAAGGTCTGGAAGAAGTCCACCCCCTCACGCTGACTGAAAACCTCTAGCCACGTAGCGCGCCTTCAACACAGGCGGCTCTCCAGGAGGGCGCTTCACCTTGAAGAGCCACCTACCATCGACTACGTTCACCCCAGGAGGGGGAACTGCGTCGACGAAGATGCCGGTGGATCTCCAAGATGCCATCTCCTGCTCCATGGCAGCTATCCACTGAGAGGCCCAGGATCCCAAGGTCGCCTTAGCGTAACTGCGAGGGGTCGGAATGTCAAAAGCGTCTGGGTCACCCTCAGGGACTAGCAGCATGGTACAGAGATGGGGAGCAGCCTCGGACAGGAAAGTAAGTTCGAACTGGCGGTCCTCCAGGACGTCACTGCCGAGGGCAGGAGCACCCCCGACAGACGGAGGATAGGCAGGGTCAGAGACCAGAGCGGTGGCGTAGTCAAGGCGGCGGGTAGAGGCGAAGTCAGCAACCGCAGCGACAAGAGCGTCAAGATACGAGACCGGAACAGACGGGTCGGTAACGAGAGAGGCGAGGACCCGAGGAACAAGAGGACGAGCAGCACGAAGGTAGTTAGACAGAGGAGGAGGCGCAACGGTAAGAGAGGACGGAGGAGGCGACGGGAGAAGGGGAGGACGAGATGCGTGGGAACGGAGCAACATAGGGTGAGAGCGCGTGACAGGGGAGACAGGACGAGCGCGGGAGGGACGGCGGGACCAGACATGAGACGGAGGCGTCGGGTCAGGAGACAGAGGAGGGGACACAAGGGGGGAGCGAGGGGGAAGACGAGCCGGGGACGAGTCCGGCGGAGGGAACACAGGGCCGTAGACTGGAAGAGGAGGAGACGGCAAGGGAGGACCTGACGCAGGGTCAGAGGACGGAAGGCCAAGCAGGCGAAGGGCGGACACCGGCGGGGACTGCTGCGGCGGCGGCACAACACCAACACTGGGACCGCAAGCTGCTCCGCGGCTACCTCCGGAACACTCCACGATAGAAGGAGACGGAATCGTCAAAGGTGGCGTCGCGAGAGTGAAAGAACTGGTGAGACGGTGGGTGGTAGAAGTGCCAGTCGGACGCGTCAAGGGAAAAACCTAGGAAGACGCAGGGAAGGGTGCGGGCTGTGAGCTTGTCCGTGCCAGAGGCACGAACGTGAGCAAGGCAGCCCCAGACGTGGAACGCAAACGCGTCACCAGGAGACCCAGTCCAAAGAAGGGTCGGCGAAACCTGCGGCTGCTGGGAGTGCGGCCACAGGTTAAGCTGGTGAGCAGCGTAGCGCACGGCGAACGGCCACAGAAAATGGGGTGCACCGGCATGGACCATGGAGGTGCGAGCCACCTCTATGACCAGACCGATGCGTCACTCAGCGACCCCATTCTGCTGTGGGGAGTCCGGTAGGGTGAACGTCTGGGTGTTGCCCTCCGCATGACAGAAGCGACCAACGACACCTGAGGCAAACTCGCCACCACGGTCGGAGTGAAGACGCAGGACAGGGAGACCTCGGTGGACACGGGCAGAGACAAGCCAGGGGATGAGAGCGGCACGCACGTCGGCCTTGCGCTCCAGGAGAAAGACTGTGGTGTAGCGAGTGAAGTCGTCAACAAGCACGCCTCCCGAACCGCCACCCACCACACCACCACGCGCACGACCACCACCAGCGCCAGGCCACCCGGCGGGAGGGCACTCGCCAGCCTCGTCTGCGGCGGCTGCTGTGGCTGCTGCTGCTGCTGCTGCTGCGGCGGCTGCGGCTGCTGCTGCTGCGGCTGCTCAGCCGGACCTGGCAGGGTCCCCTTGTCCAGTCCACCACCAGACGACCGGACTCCACCACCACCTCCACTGGCACCCCCACCACCACCGCCGCGCCCAGCCTTGGGGCGACGGCCCTTCCCCGGACGGAACTGCGCTGCAGCGGCGGTCTCAGCCACAGCACCAGAACCATCGGAGAAGGTGCACTGAGCGGGGGCACAACCCTGAAAGATAGGGACCGTCACAGCACCGCTCGCCTGGGCGATAGAGCGGTGGCGGGTCTCAATAACAGTCAGGGTGTCTACAAAGTCTGTGAGGGTGAGGTCACTGGGGTGAATGCTAAGGAAGCGCTCACGAGCAGCGGCAAGGCGGTCAGGGAGGCGGGTGGCAAGTAGGTAGAGGGTAGAGGTAAGGGGCGGCTGGTGGGCCCTAAGCTGTGCGTCAGTGCAAGCACCGCGCCAGGTCTCATCTATTGTGCGCAGGTGGGCAGCCAGGTCAGCGATAGTGGGGAAAGACACAAGGTCAGGAAAGAGCATCGGTAGGATAAGGCGACCCACCGAGGCAGCAGGCGGGGCGGAATAGCGCTGGATAACAGTGTCTAAGAAAGCCTGGGCGGTGGTGATAGACCTAAAGCGAGGACGCTCAGACGAGGGGAGGGCATTGCTAATGGCAAGCTGGGCGATAGCGTTACGGGAAAGCCAGACAGAGCGAGCGAGGGCAGCGGCTGTAGCAGACTCGCGCTCAGTAGGGGTGCGGTCAGCAGGCAGCACTGCATGGGGGTCTGGACAGGGAAGCGTACCGTCAAGGTGTGCCGAGAGCGGGTGGCCATCCTGCCGCTGACCAGTGAGGTGGCGGCAGAGGTCTGCGAGCCAGGCCTCGAACTCCAGAGGCTGGCCTTCAGCGTCGAAGCGAAGCTCCGCCGCCATCAGGAACAGTGCAGCACAGGGCCAGGTGAGACAGTGTAGTGCGGTCCAGTGCAGTGCAGAGCGGTACACTGCGGTACAGTGCGGTACAACGCGGTACAGTGCAGTACAGTGCGGTGCAGCGCGGTACCGTGTGGTATAGAGGGGTGCAGTGCAGTGCAAGGTGATGGAGAACCATACCAGGGAGGGTGCAGTGCAGGAGCAGGGACGGAGAGCGGGCTGCACGCAGACCGGCGGCAGTCCGACTGGAAGGTGAGCACGGGGGCCAGGCAGGCGCGGCGGGCGCCAGGCAGGCGCGGTGGGGGGGGGGGGGGGCAGGGGCGGCGGGGCCAGACAGGCACCGCGGGACCAGGCAGGCGCGGCGAGGCTCAGGGAGGCGTGGCGAGGCCAGGCAGGCACAGCGGAGCCAGGCAGGCGCGGCGGGGCTAGGCTGGCGCGGTGGGGCTAGGCAGGTGCGGCGGGGCCAGGCAGGCGCGGCGGGGCCAGGCAGGCGCGGCGGGGCCAGGCAGGCGCGGCAGGGCCAGGCAGGCGCGGCGGGGCCAGGCAGGTGCGGCTGGGCCAGGCAGGCGCGGCAGGGCCAGGCAGGCGCGGCAGGGCCAGGCAGGCGCGACGGGGCCAGGCAGGTGCGGCAGGGCCAGGCAGGCGCGGTGGGGCCAGGTAGGCGCGGCGGGGCCAGGCAGGCGCGGTGGGGCCAGGCAGGCGCGGCGAGGCCAGGCAGGTGCGGCGGGGCTAGGCAGGCGCAGCGGGGCCAGGCAGGCGCGGTGGGGGCCAGGTGGGAGCAGTAAGGGAGTGGTCCGGCAGCTTCCGAGGCTTCAGGTACGTCTTCTTCTGCTGCGTCAGCTTCGGCAGCACGGTCGGCGAAGGACCGATGGCCCTCGAAGCCGTCGGTGGGGTCTTCTGTGTTGGCGATGTTGTCCAGGTAATGCTGCAGTTTCAGTCGCTCGTAGAAAATCACATCACGTGAGGCCACTGTGCTTTTGTCCTGAATGTCGAGAAGTTTCCATGCTTGGAAATGTTTTGCGATGCCGAGGTGTAGTCCCCACCGTGCTCGTTGAGAGAATCGTCCTGCTCGGGCTGTGTGGGGTCTGTACTGTACCATGCAGCCGAAGACTCAAAGTAATTTTGTGCTGCCCTTTTTTCCTGTCCACAGCAAGTGCGGTGATGCGTTGTTGGGAAGTGACGTCGAGGACAGCAAATTATGCAGGTGTAGTGCATGCGTCATCGCGTCACGCCAAAGCGCGTTGGGCAGTCTCATCCCCAGGAGCAGCTTCCGCATTGTCGTCTGCAAGGTTCTGTTCATCCTCTCTGCGACCCCTTGCTGCTGGTGAGCGTAGGGCAAAGACACCAGGCGTCTGATGCGTCTTTCTTCCAAGTAGTTCCTGAATCGCTATGACTGGTACTCCAGTGCCCCGTCTGACTGGAAACTCTTTAGTTGCGAGCCCGAATCTCGTTCAGCGATGGGGAGCCACGTCGTGAAGGCTTCAAACGCTTGATCTCGTGTATTGAGGTTGTAGTGCCAGACCTAACGTATTGCTGCATCGTTGAATGTGATGGCATAGTTGTGTTCTACTTCACTGTCGTCTCGAGGCATATTTAAGATGTCGATGTAGACTTTTTCCATCGGTTCGTATGCAGGTGCACTTGGATTGTGGTGTGACGGGAAAGGTTGGTGGAGAAGATTACCTTCGGGGCACGTGAAGCATCGTGCGCGGGGTCGTCGAAGGTCCTGGCCGCTCGTTGTGAGAGGAGCATCCTTTTCTAATACTCCGGCATGTATGGTTTGTAGTACTGTGCTGTTTGCAGGGTGTCCGAGGCATTGATGCCAGATGTCGCCGGGAGCGCGATGGCCGGGTGAGCGCTGGTACACGTTGGCGTTGGAGAAGAACGCGACGACCGTGGCGGGACTGCGGTAGACTCCTCGGGTGATGGGCATGAGTTGATCTGCTTCGGATGGTGGTCCTCGGATTGCTGGTGATGGCACACGGCTGGGTCCTGCTGCTGCTACTGTAGGTGATGTTGGAGGAGGGATGTTTGCTGGTACTTGTCGTTCTTGGCGGATGACTGCTAGTGCTCATGCTCATTTTGCTGCAAGGATGGTGTTGGAGTGCCAGAAGCCGTCTGGGGTAAATTCGGGGTCAAGATCCGGCGGGTGCGTCCATGCGGCAAACGACACGATGCCATCGCTGTCGGCAGTACCGCGGTCGGGGACGAAATTCAGCACGGAGACGCCCGACTTCAGGAGAGCGCGACCGATGACGAGGCCGCCCTTCCCTTGGTAAAGACGAAAGTCGTTGTCGTCTGAATCGCATTCCAAGTGAATTCCCTTCGCCATTAACTGGCTGACGCTTAGTAGATTGTATCCCAAGTTTCCGACGATGAGAACTTTGTTGAGTTGTAGTATGACGTTTGTCTCCATTGACTGAAGCTGAACGACGCCTTGTCTGTTTGTTTTCAGGTTCTCATTGTTGGCGACGGTGATGATGACATCGTGGTTGAGGCGTCGCTCTCCAAAAACCACGTGTTTCGCAGCAATATGTCTCCAAAAACCAATATGTTGGCTGCAGCAGCTGTCCAAAAACCACGTGATTCGCTCGGTGGGTTCGGCGTTGGCGACTGCAGCGTACGTCGGGTTGAAAAGGAGACCTTGTGAGCGTGGCGGCGGCAGTTCTTCTTCGTCTGGAGCGTAAGTGGGTAATGATCCGGGTGTGCATTTGTCGATGTGCACCGTGCAGCTAATGATGTTCGGTGCGCCTTGTGCAGATGTAGAGGAGCGACTTGGCGGATTCTCTTGAGTGGAGGCGGCTTGCGGGTCTGCTGGACGATAAAATCGAGGGCGTGTGCAGTCAACTTTGGAGTGCTTGGATGTCTAACAGTTGTGGCAGAACGGCGGCATGATGGTGAGTCCTCTGGTCTCGTGTCGGTTCTGCTTATCACGTCGGTTGTAGTTGTTGTCTTTTCTTCGATGAGTATAGAAGACTAACGGTTGCTGCTTGTTTCTTGGTTGTCTCTCTTCAAACACGTCCATCTCCTGTTGTTCGGCATGAAGCTCGGCGCAGAGATGCATCTCAGAAATTCATCCGTGGGCGCGAAGGAGCGAGCGGGTGGTTCTCCATTCTGGTCCGAGCCCAGCGAGAACAAGTGTCACGAAGCTTTCGTCAGTGATTGTACCTCCGCACCGAAGCAGGCAGTCGCGGAGTGTCTGGCAGCGACTCATATACTGCATCGCCTTTTCCCCCGTCTTCATTTGTATTGTTGTCAACTGTTGCATGAGTCTGCTTTGTGTCACGCTGTCGTTTGCTTGATATAGACCCTTTAGATGATGCCAGGCGAGTTCCGCGGAGTTTCCGTAGCTCCGATACGTTCTGATGCTCTGTTGCTCTTGTGGTGACAGATTTTGCAGGAGAACTGTGTACGCTAGTAGGGAATGATAAGTGAAGATTTCCTGCTCCTTTGCAGTGCCATTGCTTGGAAATGGCAGGGACGCGTTGAAGTATCCCAAGAGGTGCGCGGCCTCCATCAGCAGCTCGAACTCAAAACTCCAGGTAAAGAAGTCGTTCCCGTTGAACGATGAAGATGTCTGCAGTTTGATCGCATGTGAAAACTGCGCCTGGAGACTTAATATCTCGTTTGGTGTTTGTTGTGATGCAGCTGCTAACGGTTGAGCACGGGGCGGCATGAACTCGAACGTCCCTGGTGAAGAGTGATAAGGCGCAAAGGTAGGTGCCTGATTGTGCCGCTTGAATGATGAGTTGTCGAGGCTCATTGGTGCTAATCCCACATTTCCCCCGTTGCTCTATGTTGAATGCGCAGGTGTCCTTGTCTGCTGCTGCTGGTCAAAGTGTGACATGAAACTGAAGAACCTTTCCATAAGTTTTGGGTCCACGCCTGAAGAGGGTGAAGGAGTCACCATTTCTGGTACCCTTCCTATTGTTTCTTGAGCAGCACCGGTCTCAGTTTGTAGTCCTGAAGTGTGTAGTCCAGAGATGCCGGGTTGAGTGTCTTGGGCGCCGGGTGAGCCCGTAGAAGACTTCTTGCCCTTGTTGTCCATGACTTGTAATCGATGAAGTTTTGATGTGTTGACTGTAGATAGGATGTCGTTGATGAGAGTTTGGTCTCTGACCAGCTCTCATACCATGTTGGGCTGAGAAAAGCCCTTAGGATCTTTCCTGAGACTAAGTCCCACTTGTACAAGATGCTTGAGTAGTGCAGCGGAAGTATTTAGTAGTTGAACCCTTGCACTAGTATGTGAGAGCAAGTGATTGATTAAAAGAAACAAGCATACAGCAATATATAGAAAATAGGAAATAGAGCAGGTGTAGAATACAGTTGAAGAAACGGTTATCGAGTCGCACAGCGACTCAATCGATGGTTCAGTTACTACCCTTGCAGTCGTAACGGTCAGTCGCAACCTCCAGTTGCGATCCTTCGAGTCCCTTCGTTCTTTCGTGTTCTTTCGTCCAACCTCCTCGTGTAACCTCCGTTGACTCGCGTACTCGATACGACATTTCTTCGAGTGTAATGTTACACTTCAGAAACGCTCAAGTCTTCGAGGTATTTCCAACAATCGGGACAAGGTCACTGATCAGCTGCGTGCTTTTGTTTGGTTCAAGCCGAGTCTGGCTGGTCGTGCGTTTGTCTTGCCGTTTGGTTGTAGAGTTCACAATGGATTCCGCTCCATTGTGTTGTGTAACACCCGGGATCTTAGATCTACATCATTGTTTGAATGCTGGAGTTGATACCGTATGTCAGTGGCATCTACAATTTGTGAGGGAGTGTTAGATGCAAAGGGCTGGAATCAGGGCCTCAGATTGGTTTTAAGTCATCCTGATTGCAAAGGACTACCCCTGGCTTTTTCCCTGAATTTTCAGAGGTCCCCATTTTTTTTTGCTTAGGGGTCAGGATTGTGTGGGACAAAAATGCTGAATGGACAGAGATAGATGGAGTTTTTTCCCTGATTGGCAAAATGAAGAGGAAATTGAAAAGCAAAGAACTTAACTCGAAATTATCAAGCTCGACTACATTATCACTACCTACACCGCCCTCTGCCTCTTCTGCTACTCCCTTCCCCTTCTTCGAGCCGTCTTGCTTGGCCTGAGGGGTGTTGTTGAAGGGCTTACGCTTCTTGTAAGTGCGCCATATCTCCACCACACCATCATAGTCTGGGTCGTAGTCTAACAATGACATCCACATGAGGTCACTAAGCCTAGTGTCTTTAAGGCTGCCACGCAGCCAGCTCTAAATTACATTCTGCCTAGAGAATCCTCGCTCACACTCCACAGTGTTGAGAGGAAGCACTGCCACCGTCATCCACAGCTTCATCAGGTTCGGGTAAGAATCCTGCCAGTCAGGTGTCTTCAGCATGGCTGTGAGCCCAGCGTGAAAGCTTCGGTCGGCCTTGGGAAGAGCAGCAATGACAGGGCAGAAATGAGGCAGCTCCCTCATGGCTGCACGCTTGTCAATGCCAGGAAGAATCTCCTCTGCCTCATATGCGAGGGAGAAGAACCTGTCAAGGCACTGGGCCTTGCGTGCAGCTCTCTCCCAGTTAGGGGGGCAGAGGTTGACAGAGAAAAGGCAGCAGCCAGAGAGCTTCCCCAGATCACCCAGCCGCTCCTTCAAGTTCGACACCATGCCTGTCGCCATGGCCACGCAGAGATCCTGGCACGCGTCGTGATCGCCCTCCCCCGGATAACCGGGCAAGTGATCTTGATGCAGCACGAAGGTAAAGGAAGCCGGACGGCCGTCGGAGTCGATGCCCTCAGCTGTGACCTCGCGAGAACCGCCCGGGCCATGACGGGTGAGGAAGATGGTGAGACGGTCTTTCGGTCCCCCGCCGAAGTCTTCGCCGTCCCCGTAGCGACTCTGGAGCAGGGTTGTTGTGCAGATTATCTGCGCGTGGACGGCCAAGTACTCCAGCTGAGGTTGGGGCGGGGAAGTGGGGGAGGAGGGGAAGAAGGGCGGGGAAGGAATATATGCATAACCAGGGTGATTTAGTAACGACTCAATGTCACGATAACGAAAAGATCACCTAACGCTCATGGAAGGACTTGTTGAGGATGTTTAGCTGCTCCAGTACGTCAGCAAGGAACATGACAAGGAACCAGAAGCGGTAGCTTGTCACTATCTTGGAGAGCCGGGTGTCCGTCCACTCCGAGAGGATGACGACGATGGTGGGTAGAACCTTGACTAACCTAATGATAGCCTCACCGCGGGAGAGCCATCTGATGTTATGAATGCCTTGAAGTTTGAGGTTTGTCGAGGTGAAGATATCTTGCAGGTCCAAGAAGCGCTGGTGCCATGGGCCGGAGCGTCCGAAGTACTCAGCGAGCTCCTTGATGACATCATCAATCATCTTGAACGCTGGCAAGGAACCGCTGCTTTAGCTGCCAATGCCTCTCTGGAGGGTGGGATAAAATGAATAGAAAATGGTACATATTGGGCCTTGGGAGTGGGGTAATACACATTGCACATGTGAAAACCACCAGTGCACTTAACCCGAGGTACAAAAGCGGTAAACAAAAAGGCTCACCTGTGCGCAATACAGTGACACGACACCAAGTGCGTAATCTGCATCCGCAGCCGCGTCACAAGCCCAGCCTTCGACCCCATCATCACAGCAGCGCTATCGGTGCTTATGCCCACGACCCGCCGGAGTTCGACACTGATGGCGTTGAGGTGAGACAAGAGTAGAGCGAGCAGAGAAGCAGCATCGGCCTTGTCGACTCTCAGCAGGGCCAGGTATTCGCAGACGAGATGGTTCTCGCGGATGAAGTACGCAAACACGATGAGGTGCTTGCCGCGGTAGCGGTCTGTGCTCTCATCGATGCTCAAGCCGATGAACGAGCTCCTCAGAAGGTGGTCCAACTGTGTTGTCTGCAGCCAGGTTGCCATGGACTGTGTGAACTCCCCATACCCATAACAGCAGCAGCGAAGGGCATACGCATAACTCGTATGTTGAAATATAAACATTCGTCACGCATGATAGATGCATGCAAAAAAAAATTAAACACACAAGAATACCTGTTGTAGTACGTGCCATAGGTCTGCTCGAGAAAGTGCTCGTGCTGACGTTTGCAGAGGTAGCGTACGAGCCTGATCCAGTTTTGCATCGGCTCGTTGCCTTTGCAGCAGAAGTAGAGCGCGTCAAACAGCGCAGTCACACGTTCCTTCTCCAGGTCTGCGGCTTGGGGAAGCTGCTTGATCCGCATCTGGTTGGTTGCGCCTGCTGCTTCGTCACGGCTAGGCGATACTTGGCCGACCCCGCGTGCCTGTTGAATGCCCGCGTCTGCACGTCCGTCAGCCTTGTGCCACGTTTGCCGGCTTTCCCTCTGAGTCCTGCATGCTCAAGGCACAGACTGCATTTAAACACAGGGAATCCAGCGTCAGTCTTAACAATCATAAGCCAAGGAAACCGCTCGGACCACCACGTATTAAACCTGCTGAGGGCTTTGCCGTAGAAATCCTCGGGCGATTGAGACTTGTCGAGTGCAGCGGTAGGGTCGTCGCCATCGCAGTCGTCATCTTCGCACATGGCTGAGGGGCGGGGCGTCATCGGCTGACCGCCTGGGAAATTCCACAGGGTGGTTTGCCGGTATCGACCGCCAGGTTTCACAGGGGTGGCGGAACCTGGACTACAGGTAAAAGCATCAGCCAGCAATGGGCCCGGACTAGGCGCGGAAGTCAGCTCGACAACAGCTTCAGAAGTTGAGGCGACCGACTGCGAGGCGCATAGGGGGTTCTGTTCCGTCGGAGGGTTACGAGGAGCCTTTGGGAAACTACCTAGCATTGAAAGGAGCATGTCAAGCCCAGTGGGGGCTTCGGCACGGTGACTGCCGCTGTCGTCGCCATCGTCGTCCAATCCCACGTCGCCTGACTCAAGCATGAGGATGGGGCTCACTAGGGTGGTCGATGAGCAGAGACACGTGACGGAGGGGTTGTAAAACAAAGGCACTGCAGGGGGAAAGGGAACGATGGCAAGGCGCGAACAGTTTGCCAGCCACGCACAGTTGGCTTCCTGGATTCCTGAATTCGGACCGAAACTAGCGCGGCGCATGCGCGTCGGCGTCGAACCGGAGTGTGGTGTTGAAGCTGGGTCATCATCGCCGGCGTATACGTTTCCGTCAGTGATTAGCTATTCAGGCAACATTTACATGTGCAACCAATCCACGCATGCAGCCAAACTGTGTGCTGGCCGACCCTCAAACCAAACTTTGAGAAGGACCAATGCCGTGAGGCAGCGCGGCAACATGTGAGTCACCAAACCAAACGATGCCTGCAGGTAGGAACCTGGCAGGCAGGCTAGATTTATGGGGGAATATGCGCATATCGTTGTAATTTTGGGAGGGACCCGCAAGTCACGCCTTTGACAAAATCAGAACCCATGCGCGATACACGTCTGAAATTTCAGGATCCCTTACAAAAAAAAAAAAAACTGAGCTGACAGATATCCCTTACAAAAAAAACCCATAAATTTCAGGAAATGCCAAAAACAAAACCCTAGCAAATCAGGGCTGGTACCCCTCAACACCCTGTTTTTTTTTCTGAATCTGGAAATTTTTCCTGACTTCCGGGGGCCTGGCTAGAATGCAATACTTCACTATGTTGGATGTGGCATGCTGTGTGACGTTCAGGGACAGTGGTCTTGGGAAGAAGTTTAGAGAGATCATGGTCTCCAATTAAAACTCAACCCAGAATGAAGAACAAAAACTTGCGGCAGACACAAAGAACATTTGCGAAAATCCTCCCGACCCACTCCCCCACCCCTCCCCCTTTGCCCCCCACCACTCCCAAAGATACTCACGCCGCCTCTATTGAGAACTGTACAGTGATGTAATGTAATCTATATTTGCACTAGTACAGTGATGGCTGCAATCTCACGGTAACAGTCAGACTAAAACTTTTATCAATCCATGCTTCAGCTGTCAACATATATATTTACATATACATATTTATATATGTAGGCTAGGTAGGTGTTCTACAAGTACTGGTGTTACATTATATATCTTATTATAATTTCTTTTAGGCTTGGTAGTCGTGCTATTTTATTGAATCCTACTGTAGAGGGTACAACTCCCTCCTTGTATCCCTCTCTCTTCTAATCTCCCTCTCTTTCCTCTCGTATCTTTCTCCCAGCCTGAAACCTCGCGACATCCTCAATGCTAGTTTCTAGGCTCCTACTAGGCTTTGCCTTTTGACATGGTAACAGAGCAGGTTCATCCTGCTGGACCTTCTTCTCTGGCTTCTGCCGCGCACTCCTCTCCCTCTCTCGCCGCCATGGCGGCTTTGTCGTGCTCCTGTGGTGGTGTCGTCGTGTCGCCGGCCGCATCGTGCTGCTGTGGCGTCGTCATCACCGCGTCGGGCTGCCGTGACAGAGTCGTTGTGCCGCCGACCACGTCGTGCTGCCACGGCGGTCTCTCTGCAGTGTCGTGGCAGTCTCGCCGCGCTGCCGTGGCGTCGACGACATGCCGTGGCTACCTTGTAGTTCTGCCGTGGCGGCGCCGACGCGCCAGTGCACGAGCGCCAGCGGGCCGCGCTTCGTTTTAGCGCTAGCCCTGACGCCCGCACGCCAGCCAAACGCCAGCCACGGGCGCGTTGCTGGACCACATCCCCCTCCCCCCCTGCGTCTTCCTTTCCTCCAGCCGCAGCTGCTGCCTCAATGCCCGGTCGTTGCCGGGTCGTGCCATGCTGCCGAGTGCCGGGAGCCTCGCCGTCGCCACCGCTGTCGTTGAAGCCACTGCCGCTGATGCAGGTGCAGCAGGCTCCGCCGCCACCAGCTCCGCCGCTGCCGCTGTTGTCGAAGCCGCCGCCGACGCCGTTGCTGCCACCCGCCGGGGGTGTCACTGCTTTGCACGAAGGGTAGAAGACACACCTGCTGCGGGACATTGGGGTGCCAGGGTTTGGGGGTGTTTCGTGTGGGGTGGGCTTGCCACTATCAAGCCTAGGGGGTGTGTTAAATTATATACCTTCTTATAATTTCTTTTAGGCTTGGTAGTCATGCTACTTTACTGAATCCTACTGTAGAGGGTACAACTCCCTCCTTGTATCCCTCTCTCTTCTAATCTCCCTCTCTTTCCTCCCATAACTTTCTCCCAGCCTAAAACCTCGCAATATCCTCATGCCTAGTTTCTAGGCTCCTACTAGGCTTTGCCTTTTGATAACTGGTTCTTGCTGTAGAGGGGACAACACTTCTCGTGTACCTCTCTCTCTTCTCTAGTCCTCCTCTTTTCTCTTGCTATCATGCCCACCTAGCTAAAACCTACTTCAACATGGTATCAGAGCATGTCAATCTTGCCGGGCTTCTCCCCACGCTTCCGCATCGCACTCTCTCCTCTCCTCCCGCTGTCGCGCTGCCGTGGCGGCCTCGTTGTGCCACAATGGCGGCCTCGGTGCGCTGCCGTAGCGGTCTCAACACGCTGCCGTGGCGGCCTGTTGCGCTGTCGTGGCGGCCTCATCGTGCTGCCGTGGCGTCCTCAACGTGCCAGCGTATGGACGGCAGCGGCCTGCGCGCTAGTTTAGCGCCAGCCAGCACACCCGCACGCCAGCCAGTGTGCCAGCCAGGGCGGCTCGCTAACCGCACCAGCCTCTGAAGACCGCCCCCTCCCTTGCCCCCCCCCCCCCTTTCCCCACCGCAGCTGATAGCTGCCTCGCGTCGTCCTTCCCCGTCGTCGCAGAGACGTGCCATGCCGCCAAGGCAACTCCCGCCACCGATGTCTACAGGTGAGAAGACTCCCATCAAGATCCTGCCACCATCTAGATTCTTTTATTTTTCTGCACCTCACCATCGTTGCCCTCACCCTCTTCTGCTAGTTGCAGTTTTGGTGTGCTCATGCTTGTGGTCCTCACGGGGCATTCTCCACTAACTGAGTCGGCTGGAGAAGCCAGACAGTTCACTCAATGGGCAAGTATCACTAGCTCTTTGCATTTTTCCATAGTGTATTTCTGCGTTCAATATGAAAGGGGTGGTGAATTACCACCTATGTTGCCTTTGCCACATTACCCCTCCTGCTTTTTCTTCCATCCTCTTCCACTCTCAGGTATCCGACTGTGTTTCCTCGGGTGACATGGGGAACCTCGGGGACCCCAAGATGGTCGCCCCTGAAGATGCTGTGCTGCACGTGGCTCAGCTGGCAATCAGCTGCACCGTGGAGCACACTGCAAGCCGCCCAACCATGGCTCACATTGCCAAAGTGCTGCAAGCAATCCAGGAGGATTTGGGGGGAAAGGACGAGTTGAGCGCTGCCGTTAAGGTGGATGCCCTGGTGCAAGAGATGAAAGATGCATTCACAATCGCGAGAAGTCTTGAAGCACAACTTGAGATAATTGGCAAGGGTTTTGCCACTGACAACCCAGCCTAGGGGTGTGTTCCTCAGCTGTCACTCAGGCTTGCCTCCAATTAGTCAGACACGTGCACACTTTAGTCTTGGTTCAGTTTGGTGCAAGCCAAGTCTGGCTAGCTGTTAGTATTCGCATCTTTCTGACCAATTGCCCGGGCGTTTGTGTGCTTGTCATTTGTCTGGGTTGTTGTAGATTTCGTAATGAATTATCGCTCCATTTTGCAGCATGTACGTACATATATTATACATGTACATGCGCAACAGGCTAGCTAGGTGCAGACTGTAGTGGGGACCACCCCAATACTTGAACCCTGTTCTATTTCTGTTCTAGTCACTTAGTTCTTTCATTCTGACATGGTATCAAAGCTAGGTTAGACCCTAGCCTCCGAGCATCCACCCTAGGTAGTCCCCGCTCACCTCCTGAACTAGCACTAGCCCTAGCACACAGGCCCCGCTGTCCCTAACAGCTTGTAGCCTCTGTCGCCCGCGCCGAGCCCTAGTTCACACCTGCACCCGCGCTTGCGCCCCGCTGCGCCGCTGCTCGCTGCACCTACCGTGCCTGCCACGCCTGCCGCACTCGCTGCGCCCTGCCTGTGCCTGCCACGCCGTGTACCTGCCGCGCCTGCCACGCTTGCCATGCCCCGCCCACGCCTGCCACGCCTGCCATGCCCGCCGCACCTGTCTCGCCTGCCGCGCCGTGCCACAGCGTGCAGCACCTTACGCGCCTGCCGCGCTTGCCGTGCCCTGCCTAAGCCTGCCGCGGCCACCGCGCCTGTAGCGCCTACCGCACCCACCACATCCTGCCCGTGCCAACGGCGCCTGCCGCACTGCGCCTTCCGCGCCGCCCCGTGCCCTACTTGTGTCTCGCCCGCGCTTTGCCGCCGCCGCCAGCCCTGCGGCTTGACATGCTGTTAGATCTGCTGCTAGCCCTACCGCCGTCACTTACTGCCGTTGGATCTGTCGCCGTACGCCGCCCTTGTCAGCACCAGTCGCAGTCTGAGTACTCGTGGCGTCTTGGTTTCCTGCTGGTCTCCTGCCCCGTTGGCGTCGGTGTTAGTCCTTCAGCTGGACATTGAGGTTCGGGCAGTCACTTTCGGGGCCTAGCTTTCTGCCTAGCGCAGGTAGCTGAGGAGCCAGCGCCTGGTGGGCAAGTCGCTCGCAGTCCATGTCATTGGTGAGCCACCCGCTCCCTCCCGCCCCGCTCCCCTTGGTGCCGAGGCGACGTTGGAGCAGCATGCAGAGTATGAGGCTGCCAGGACCGCCCTCTCTTTCTGGGAGTCAAGCGACGCCGCCGCGCAGGTTCCTATCAGCTAGTGCCTGCCGGTCGACAAGCACTCCCAATTTGCGTTGGAGGAGACAACTTAGGCCCACTGGGACGCGATCGTCATCCACTACTCGACCCCGTCCTCTGCCACCCTCGGTCGCCTCTTCCTCCTGTTCCTCTTCCCAAACCCAGCCTCGTTCCCCATGGTCGCGAACCTCGTCTCGCACCTGTGCTCCCTCAAGGCCTGCTACCATGCGGCCTGCACCAAGGCCCAGCTCACCGTGCTTCCCCCGGAAATCCCCATCACATATTACCTCCTCACCACCCACCTCCCTGACTGTTTCGCCTCTGCGCATGATGCCTTCATTGTACTGCATCCCATTAACCTCACTATCGACCTCTTCTCCACCTCGCTGACTCAGATAGAGACCCACCTCCACGACATCGCTCAAACCCCTAGCGTAGTGATGGTCCCAATCTTTTAGGGCAGCCCTCCGCCCTAGCTCCCTGTCCCTGCTGCCGTCGCCTCTGTCGCAAAGACCGATGCGGCGGTCAGTACGCCAGTCGCGCTACTAGTCATTCGCGGTGCTCTCGTGAACGTGGGGCATTGGCAGCGACGGTGTCACAGGTCCAGGATTTAGCGGAAGCTTTGAAGAGTCACTGCTATTCATACCTACGAGAAATCTAGGGAAGGGTAACTAGGACCTTCTAAGAGAGATCTAGAAATAAGTGGAACAGTCCGTGGGAACACTATCTTGAAGCATGGTAGGGATTCTAGAGATATGGTGGCGGTAACGGAACACTCCACGCATTAGAAAATGTGTCAACTAAGGAAAGTCCGAAACACTCTTAACAGATATCATATCTTATATATCAATGTGTAAGAGGGAGTGTAGGGATTTCCAGTAAAGGAAAACACACAATGAATAGAAATAGCGAATGGTTGTGATCAAGGATACGGCAAGCCTCATCCTCTCACAGACGGGCAGTGGGGGAGCTTGTGGGGCCTGAGGTGCTGTAGAGGGGCAGGAATGGAGGAGGGGGAGCAGCAGCAGCCGCAGCAGCAGTAGCAGCAGCAGGCCTAGCAGCCTTAGCGGCAACAGCAGCTCCACAGGTCGCAACAGCAGCAGCAGCTGCCGTGGGGGCCAGTGGCCCCTGGAAGTGTTGGGCTGGTGGGGGCCTTGGTGGTTGAGCCCTGGAGTAGTCGGTAACCTAGGGTTTGAGTGGCTCGTTTGTGGTGCAGTACACGGCTCACCAGCTCAACCTGAAGTCATGCTCCTCGTGGCCATAGATTTCGCCAGCCCTCTTCTGGACTGGGTTCCCAAGTGACGCTTCTACATTCCACATATGGGGCTGCCTGGCTCACGTCCACGACACGAGTGCAGACAAGCCCTCGAGCCGCACCCTTCCCTGTGTGGTTCCCGTTCAACGCTCCTGGCTGGCTGTTCTACCACCCGATGCATCATCGCTACTTTCGCTCCCGTTAAGTTACGTTTGACGAGTGTGTCTCCTAAGCTTCCTTCCCTCACCATGACACTCGTGTTCCTCCTCCCCCTCTCTTCATCGTCCCTGCACCACCTGCTGTTCCCCTCCCACCCTACCTGGCCCAGTCTGGCGTCTCCCACGCCACCCCCCTCTCCTCAATTGGGCCTGTGGGGGAGTTTGCTAACTCCGGGAGCCCAGTGGCTGGGGGTGCATCTGCCACTGCGACGCCACCCCTCCCCCCAACCTTAGTGCCCCACGCACCTCAGCGGCCTCCCCCGCTGCGGCGGCCGCAACAACAGCAGCCGCCGCAACAACAGCAGCCGTCGCAACTGCTGTATTAGCAGCTGGGGACTGTGGGCCCTGAAGGTGGTAGTTCTGGGGGTGCTGGCTCTGAGGCTGGTTCTGGGGGTGCTAGTCCTAGGGGTGCTGACTCGAAGAGTGTTGGCGGTGGCAGTGGTGGGGCTGGGGTTCTTGGCGTGGGCTGGGAGCCGCAGCACCAGCCATAGTCTGCCCTTTGTCTCCTCGGCCTTTCCTCTAGTTTCCTTGACCGCCAGCCCATGCCTCCTTCAGCACCTCCCCTCCTACTTGCCCCCATGTACGGCCTGTGTTTCCCTCCTCTGGACTCGTCTCTAGCTTTTTCCCCCCCTCGTTCTCCTCCGTCTCATGTACCGTCCCCCATTGCCCACCCGTGGATGCATCGCCCCCCCCCGGTGGATGTTGTTTCTCTCCTTATGCTCGTGTCCACCCTATGGTCCTTCATTCTCGTGCTCCACTAGTCCCTGTTATGCTGATACCTCTGCCGTCATGCCTACCCTTTTCCTCCTCTCCTCCCTTTGACTCTTCTCGCACTGCTCGCCCATTGGTCTTCCGCTTACTCGGCTCTCTTATTACGGACCCTACGGCTCTGCTTGCTGGAATCCTTGCCCTCGTCGTTGCTGTCGCTGACTTTGCTGTGGGCCACCACCTTGACTACGCCTCCGCTTTGGTCTCTGACCCTGCCCATTCTTCGTTCGAGGGAGATGCATCTGCCCTTGGCAGTAACGTCCTAGAGGATAGGCAGTATAAGGTGGCTTTCCTTGCGGCTGCTTTACCTTGTTTATGCGCCATGCTACTGTCCCCTGAGGGTGACCCAGACGCCCTGGACATCCTTACCTCGCGCTCGTACACTGAGGCGATTTCAGGGCTTTGGGAAGCCCAGTGGAGACAAATGATGGAGGTAGAGATGGCATTTTATAGATCCACTGTCACTTACATCGATGCTGCTCCTCCTCTTGGGGCAAACATAGTCGATGGCATGTGGATCTATAAGGTGAAGCGCCCACGTGGAGAATCGGCGCATTTCAAGGCGCGGTATGTGGCCAGAGGGTTCAGCCAGCGTGAGGGTGTGGACTTCTTCCAGACCTTCCCCCCTACCACGAAGATTATTACTCTTCGAGTGCTCCTCAACATAGCCGTACAATGTGACTACAATCTCCACTCGGACTTCTCGATAGCTTTCTTCCAGGGCAGCCTAGACGAGCAGATCTACTTGCAGCGCCAACCAGGCTTTCCCCGATCATTCCCATCTGGGACCTAGTGGAGCCTGCACTGCCCTGTCTACGATTTGTGGCAGGCACCCTATGAGTGACACGATATGTTCCGCACTAAGTTAGCGGCTCTCCAGTTCATCCCATCCTCTGCGGACCTCTCACTCTTCGTTCATGTTGGAGAGACTCCTTTCTACTTTCTTGTGTACGTGGACAACCTGGTCTTTGCTACATCAGACAGGTTTGCGCTGGCCTTAGTGAAGGGCAATCTACTTAGGATACCTTGGAGATTGGGGGCAGTATCTGGGCTTGGAGATCTCTCGTGACCGTGCAGCATGTACAATCACCCTCTCGCAGTCCCACATGGTGCAGCAGATCCTCCAGAGGTTTGGTCTTCAATTCTCGTCTGCACAACCTACTCACCTGCCTGTGGACCACAAGCTTTCAGCTCTTGTCTCTGGTTAGCAGGTCAA
This sequence comes from Closterium sp. NIES-67, assembly GCA_027943415.1. Lineage (NCBI taxonomy): Eukaryota > Viridiplantae > Streptophyta > Zygnematophyceae > Desmidiales > Closteriaceae > Closterium > Closterium sp. NIES-67. Next base: position 989,078 of record BQMB01000648.1, on the reverse strand, counting down.
CTCGAGTGGTCCCTATGTGTCACCAGATCGAATTGGTCGAGAGAAATTCGCACTATCGATCGATACATAATGCTTTTATACTTCAAAGGTACATAAGGTAACAAGGTTTATCTTATCATAATCCCTTAAAGCTCAATAGCCTTGCGTGGTTATACGCATGGTGATTCTATTAAGGGTTTCTAGTTATAGCGCGCCAGTACATCCCGAGCCTGGTCAGTAATATAATTCTACTAATGGAAAATGAGGAATAACAATCCAAATGAGACAAGATAAAGTCCAAATGAATTAAGATAAAAAGGAGAATTAGATGGATAATAAATATAGAAATGAGAAAGAAGTGTAACAGGATCGTACTCTCACACTTCCCCCTCCTAAGGGTGGTAGAAGTAACACCCCACTTGACAAGATAGTCGCGATGAGGACGATTGGCGTTACCCGTATCGGATTCAAAGACCCAGCTATCCGCAGAAGGATCATAACATGTTAGACGACGGCGGTGTGCAAGCATGGACTCGACCGCGTACTCGGGTTCATCATGGATGAGGACGGGAGGAGGCGGCGGCGGGTGGCGTCAAGTGAAGATCATGTTGGGATATCGGTAGTGCTTCAGAAGTTGGACATGGAAGGCATTGTGAACCTTCCAGGTAGCTAGCAGGTGTAAGTGAAAGGTAACAGGGGTGACCTAGGCTTCAATGAGAAAAGGCCCGTACTAGTGAGGTCGAAGCTTGGTTGGGAGATGTCTGACGTCAAGATTGCGGGTGTCAATTAGAACACGGTCTTGCATGGTGATGGTGTGGTGATAACAATGGTGATCAAGGAGGCGTTTGTGAGTCCGATCTCAAAGCTGATGCACGGTGGTGATGGAATTATGAGCAAGTTAGACGATGGCTGGTACTGTCGATTGCAGTGGCGTGGCGGGGGTAATAGATGAAAAATGGTGTTTGTCCGCTGGGCAGCATGAGTGGCGTTGTTGTAGGCAAACTCTAAGACGGGTAGGTGCAAATCTCATTTACAGATTTCGTCCTTGCAGGCTGCGTGGAGTTGCTCTACAATTTGGTTGAAGTGTTTGGTTTATCCTTTTGTCCGTGAATGGTATGCGGATGACATGGCGAGCTTGGTTTTGAGCAGAGCCATCAATTTTTTACAAATTTTGCTGGTGAACTTAGGATCTCGGTCGGAGATGAGTGTGGTCGGAATGCCATGCTGTGAGATAATGTGGAGGACGAACAGTTGTGCTGTCTCCTCAGTGCGTGCTATCGTACGTGTCTAGATGAAGTGTCTCATTTTGGAGAATTTGTTGATGACGACAAGGATTGCATCATGTCCGTTAGTGGTGGTTGGTAGCCCAGTTATGAAGTCCAGGCTAACCACTTACCATGGCTGTTATGAGATAGGAAGAGGCTGTAGCAGTCGTGCTTTCTTCTGCTTACTGCTCTTCATCTACTGACATGTGTCGCACAAAGTGACGGATTTCTATACGTTGTCTGCCATGTAGGGTGAGTAGCTGTGTTTTGGAATACTGGTGAGCATCTTGTTGCTACCAAAGTGTCCGGCTTCATGTTGGACATTGTGGTATTCTTCGAATGTAACTGACACAAAGGTGGGTAGTTGGGTATCCAGATTCTGGAGTAGGTGTCACTTCTCTGCCAAGGAAATCTCGGGGTCGATACTATACTCGTGTGTGAAGAGTCCCTTGAGTAGTGAATTCACCCCTTCGACGTGGATAGCAGCAACGTATGCATTTCGGTGGAGAGCGTCCGCTTTGTTTTTGTGTCCCGGTTTGTACACGACGTCGTTGTGGAAATGTGTTTCGAGGAAGTCAATCCACCGGACCTGTCGCCTGGAGAGGTTTGGCCGTGTTTTCAAATATTTCAGGGTGCAGTGGTCGGTGTAGACGGTCGTATTTCGTCCTTCGAGATAGATCTCCACGTTTTGAAGGGGATGACAGTAGTAAGGGCCTCCTTGTCATGTACTGGGTAATTCAATTCTGACCCCTGTAATATTTTACTGAGGTAGCCGATTGGTTGCAGTCCTTTCCCTTGGTCTTGCATTTAGACTACTCCCACTGCTTGGTTATTGGTGTTAGCTTCGATGACGCAGTCGCGTTCAGGGAATGGCAAGATGAGCACTGGTGCTGACGTGAGTGCCTGTTTCAGCTTCTCCACGACTTCCTGATGTTTTGGTTCTTTTTGGTAGGGTGTGTTCTTCTTCAGCAGAATCGTCAGCAGTGTGATGATTTTTGCGTACTGTGGCACAAACATGTTGTAATAGTTGGCAAAGCCTAGGAACTGCAGCAAATCCTTCACGTTCTCGGGTATCTTCAACGTGCGTACGGCTTCGATCTTCTTCGGGTCGACATGAACTCCTTGAGCACTCACCATGTGTTCCAGGAATTGGACCTTCTTGAGGGCGAATTCGCTCTTGGATAATCTGATATAGACGCGTTCCCATCGAAGAATTGTGAAGACGGGTCATAGGCATTCGACGTGCTGCTTCATATCGCGATAGTAGATAAGAATGTCGTCCAAGTATACCATCACGCACTCATTTAGTAGTGGGCATAAAATGTGGTTCTTTTCGTCTTAGAAGGTTGCCGATGCTTTGGTGAGTCCGCACGGCATTACCAAATACCCGTACGACCCGTAACGAGTTCGAAATGCAGTTTTGTGGATGGAATTGTCCATCATTCATATCTGCCAGTATCCATACCGCAAATCTAGTTTGGAGAATACCGTGGCTCCCCAAAGTTGGTCAAACAAGTAATCAGTACGTGGAGACGGGTATTTATTTTCTATTGTCTGCTTATTGTCTACTTGATACTCGTTGCACATGTGCAGGCTCCCGTCCAGCTTCAGTGTGAAGAGTAATTCTATATGTCTGAGCCGGTATGGTGCTCGGAAGTTGGCTTCGAACCTGGTTCTTCCACGATCTCGTATTGGTGAGTTCGGTATGGCGGTAGCTCACGTGGAAGGTCGTCATGAAGATAGTCCCGGAACTCCTTCATTAAGTCCTTGATATTCTCTGGAGGTTACGAGGCTTTTTTTTCGTCGTCTTCTATATCTGTTGCTATTGCCAGGAACCCAATATCGGTTTGTTTCACGTCCTTCTCAAATCTGGCAAGTGCCTCTACTTGGATATCTCATGTGTCGTCCCAGTTGGTAGTTGGACTCTCCTCCTTTGTTGTAGCTGCTTGCGGTGCGGCTGACCTAGTTGATTTCGGGGGTTGAAATTTTATATTAGTGATAGGGAGAACAGGTCTCCAACGTAGTGGTCCGATTTGTAGGTGTAACACAACTTCGCCATGGACCGGTAACTTGGTGCCGTCCACCATCGTTGAAAAAAATGCTGACGGCTTGCACTCATCCCGAAATACATTGTGTGATGCCCCACTATCCACTAGTGGTTGGAGGCATTGCCCTTTGCAGATGAACTCAAGCATGAGGGGCAGGCGTTGCTCGGAGTACCCAAAGATGATTTCATTAATGAGATTATAGGGTACATCCCAATATCTTATACGCATGTTTTCGTTGCTATCTACTCTTGAGATGGCTGCTCACCAAGGAGTGTGGAAGTACTCTTGTAGACCCCCAAATTCCTCATGAGCTTCTCCAGCTCCACCGACGTTTTCCCTGGGGAACGGGTAGTCGCTGTGGGCTGGTGTCAAGAGAGGACGTTGGCTCTGAGGATAGGTCGGCTCCTTTCCACACTCCTTTATGTTTTCCCCAAGTTCTTTGGTACCAGTACAATCTCCACAATTTTCTAATTCTTTTGGAGTCCCTGCTGAAATTTGTCCAAGGCTTGAGCCCCTCAAGAATCATAAGGTTTCATTGAAGCACACTAAAAAGATAACGTTAAGGAATCTTGATAAATTCTTGGGTCTTCAAGGACGTTCCACGTCTCGGCAGCTTTTTTTCGGAGAGTCCGTATTTTTCTCGGCGATTTTTCCTAGCGAAGGCTGATCATGGGGTGGAGATTCTTGTCAACTCATACTTATATGAGGTTATGGTGCTGGAGTACAATACCAAAGCATGAGAACCCTTATATGCCCTTGTCTAGTTCACATCATTCCGCTAACATGTTATCTGAGTAGGTAGATCCCACCCACTCGGGCTTCCGCCCTTGCCTACTGTAGTGCGCCCTGCCACGCCGAACCGCCGTGCCACGCTGGCCCCTAGCTCGCCAAGCTGCCCCTAACTTGCCGCGCTGGCCCTAACTCATATCTATTAGCCCTAGCCCGCGCCCTAGCCCGTGCCTGCGCCTTAGCCCCAGCCCGTGCCTGCGCCCAAGGCCGTGCCTATGCCCTAACCCACTGCCCCCCCCAAGAGCACGCCGGGCCTGCTCTCATCGCACGGCCCCCGCTTTCACGCTGCCCCCCATCTCATACAGGCCCCACTTCGCGCTGCCCACCCCCCCCCCCCCCCCCCCCCCCCCCCCACCCCCCAGCTTCGCGCCGCCCTCTAGACCACGCCGGCCCCAGCCTGCGCCGGCTTAAGCTCGCACCAGCTCCAGCTCCGCCGGCTCCAGCCGCTGCTGGCCCTAGCTCCCGCCGTGCCGCCGTTGTCCCCATGCCACCGAGCTGCCGTGTCGCCATGCCACTGTGCCACTGTATCGCCGTGCCGCCTTGTTGCCGTGCTGCCGTGCCCTGTGTCAATGTGCTGCAAGTTACCAATCTACGGTAAAGCAGTATTACGCCTACAAATCGGACCACTGCATTGGAAACCTGCACTCCCCATCACCAACATGCCGCCGAGCTGCCGTGTCGCCATGCCACTGTGCCGCTGTATCGCCGTGCCGCCTTGTTGCCGTGCTGCTGTGCCCTGTGTCGATGTGCTGCAAGTTACCAATCTACGGTAAAGCTGTATTACGCCTACAAATCGGACCACTGCATTGGAAACCTGCACTCCCCATCACCAACATAAAAGGGCTTGACTTGATCTTCAAGGAGGACTTCCTAAAAAAATCACCTCCCAGATCAAATGGGTAAAATGTACTGCAAGCATCTACAACAACTGAAGGAGAGTCCAGCTACCAAACGGGGATGACACAGGAGACATCCCAGTGGAGACACTTGCCAGGTTCAAGAAGGACATGAAACGAACCGACACGGGGTTCCTGGCGATAGCAACATATGCAGAAGAAGATAGAAAATAAGCTTTGGAACCTCCAGAAAAAAAATCATCATAGTGAAAGCACCAACACAAAATGGTGGAAGAACCTGGTTCGAAGCCGGCCTTCCGAGCACCATATCGGCTCAGCCCCACAGAGCTAGCCGACATGAAGAAACAGATCAAGTATCTCCTCGAAAAAAGAACTCATCCATCCATCCACTTCACCATACGGTGCCCAAGTACTCTTCACACCGAAACCAGATGGAAGCTTGCGCATGTGCATCGATTACCGAGCTCTCAACAAGCAGACCATCAAGAATAAATACCCAATTCCACGAAGCGATGAGCTGCTTGACCATCTTCGAGGAGCCATGGTATTTTCCAAACTAGATTTGCAGTCCGGATACTGGCAGATATGAATGACGGACAATCCCATCCACAAAACTGCCTTCCGAACTCGATACGAGCTGTACGAGTGTCTAGTAATGTCGTTCGGACTCACCAACGCACCGGCATCCTTCCAAGCCGAGATGAACCATATTCTATTGCCACTCTTGGACGAATGCGTGGTGGTGTACCTGGACGACATCCTCATCTACTCGCGCGACAAGAAGCAGCACGTCGAACACCTGCGACGCGTCTTTGACATTCTTCGACGAGAACGATTCTACGTCAAATTCTAAGAGCGGATTCGCCCTCAAGAAGGTACAATTCCTAGGACACATGGTGAGCGCTCAAGGAGTTTACGTCGACCCTAAGAAGAATAAAGCAGTACACACATGGAAAACACCCAAGAACCTAAAGGAGTTGCACCAATTCCTAGGCTTTGCCAACTACTACAACAGGTTCGTGCCACAGTACATGAAAATTGCCACACCACTGACAAAACTATTGAAGAAAAGCATGCTCTATCAATGGGAATCAAAACATCAGGAAGCCGTGGAGCAGCTGAAACAAGCACTCACGTCCGCACCCGTACTCATCTTGCCAGATCCCGAATGCAACGACGTCATCAATGCTGACGCCAGTGACCAGGTAGTTGGAGAAGTCTTGATGCAAGACCAGGGGAATGGACTGCAACCAATCACCTACCTCAGCAAGAAACTGCACGGGGAAGAACTAAAATACCCGATACACGATAGAGAAGCCCTTGCTCTTATTATCGCCTTCAAAACGTGGAGATGACATCTCGAAGGACGAAACACGACCATATACACCGACTAGCCTGAAACATTTGAAGACACATCCAAACCTCTCTAGGCGACAGGTCCGGTGGATTGACTTCCTCCAGACACACTTCCACTATGACATCATGTACAAGCCCAGCCACAAAAACAAAGCTGGCGCTCTCAGCCAGCCTACACACGTTGCCGCTATCCAGGTCAAAGGGATGAATCCGCTACTCAAGGGAATCTTCACACATGGGTACGCCATCGACCCCGAAATTCCCTTGGCAGAAAAGCAAAACCTGCTACAGTGGGATAGTGACATCGCGTACTGGAAGGATTAACGAAAATCTGGGTGCCCAACTACCTGCCTTTGCGCCAGTTACTTCTCCAAGAATGCCATGATGTCCCGTACGCCGGACACTTTGGTAGCAACAAGACGCTCTCCGGTATTGCAAAACACTACTACTAGCCCCACATGGTAGACGACGTACAGAAATTTGTCACTTCGTGCGACACATGCCAGCGGATGAAGAGCAGCAAGCAAAAAACGTAGGACTACTACAGCCTCTTCCTATCCTAGGACAGGCAAGGCAAGTGGTTAGCTTCGATATCATAATTGGGTAACCCATTACCACAAGCGGTCATGACGCAATACTTGTCGTCATCGATAAATTTTCCAAAATGGAACACTTCATCCCGACGCACACGACAGCACGCACTGAGGAGACGGCACAACTGTTCGTTCGATATATCATCTCCCAGCATGGCATTCCAAATACACTCATCTTCGACTAGGATCCTAAGTTCTCCAGCAAGTTCAGGAAGGAACTGATGTCTCTGCTTGGGACCAAACTCGCCATGTCATCCACATACCATCCACAGACAGATGGATAGACCGAGCGACTCAACCAAATTGTAGAGCAACTCCTCCGCGCAACCTGCAAGGACGAGATCTCTAAATGGGACTTACATCAACCCGTCCTGGAGTTTACCTACAACATTGCCACTCATGCCGCTACTGGACAGACGCTGTTCTTCCTCTGTTACGAACGCAACCCACTCACCCCAAAGAAAATAACCGCACCAGTCACAGTCCAATCTGCATACGACTTCATCACCACCGTGCATCAGTTTTGGAATCGAACCCACAAGGGCCTCCTCGATATTCAGCAGCAACAGAAGCGCTAGGCCGATCGCCACTGCAATGACCACACCATCACCGTGCGAGACCGTGCTCTACTCGACACCTGCAATCTTGACATCATCCATCTCCCATCCAAAATACGACCTTGCTTTTGCAGGCCCTTTCTCGTTGAAGCACTGGTTACCCCTGTTACCTTCTGCTTACGCCTACCAACCACCTGGAAGATTCACAATGCCTTCCCTATCCAACTTCTAAAGCCCTATCGAGATCCCAATACGATCTTCACTAGATGCCAACCGCCGCTGCTGCCGCCCGTCCTCGTCCATGATGAACCCGAGTACGAGGTCAAGTCCGTACTTGCACACCACCGTTGTCGGAATGGCAGCTTTGAGCTTCTCATCCGTTGGAAGAGTTATGACCCTTCTGAGGATAGATTGGTCCCTGAATCTAATATGGGCATCGCTCGTCGTCCTCTTCGCGACTACCTTGTTAAGCAGGGTGTTACTTCTACCACCCAACTTTGAGGGGGGGAAGTGTGAGAGTACGACCCCGTTACACTTCTATCTCATTTCTAAATTCCTCCTCTATCTCATTCTTCTTTCTATCCTGATTCATTTGATATTTATCTCATCTCGTTTGGTTTCCTGTTCTTCATTTTCCATTCATCATTTGGTATGTCATATTATTATTATTATATCATTGACCAGGCTCGGGATGTACTGGCGCGCTATATCTAGCGTAATCGCGTCGTAATCCCTTCAAGCCAATAGCCTCGCATGGCTATACGCAGGGTGGTTCTATTTCTAAAAGGGTTTGTTCCCTTTGGATAAGATAAACCTGGTTACCTGATGTACCTTGGAAATATAAAAGCGCCTTGTATCGACCGATAGTGCAACTTTTCCTCGATCAATCCGATCATGTGACACTTGCTGACTGACCTTTTGGCCCTTGTCTCAATGGCCAGACTAGTGGTGATGCCCTAAGCAACTTGTTACATACACTAGAGGTCGGACTTGTAGTGCTGCTTGTTGGTGCAACCCTATGGCTTGCAGTCGGCTTGTCGTCCTTGTTTGAATGTGTGCATGCATGGCATGGAATGAATTGTGAGTCTATGTCATTGCTATCTAGTGCTTGTGTATGTGTTTGAATGGTGTATCACAATGTGGTTTGTGTCGGTCAAGACATTAACGAGTTTTTACAACTCGCATGTCAAGTCGTCGTTTGCATGTCGAATGTGTTTTTTCTATTTTGTCGAGTGTGAAGTGTCCATCGCGTCACAGGTGTGTGGAGAAAGTCCCCATCAACTCAAGAAGAATTGATCTTGCAGAACCAAGACCAAGAGCTCAAGATTTCAAGCCCAAGGGACATGGATAAATGTTAAATAGTGAAAATAGTAACGATACTTTGTGTAGTGTTACATTTCACTTGGTGTAGCCCCTTGTTGGGTTTGTTTCGAGACTCCTCATGGTTGGGAACTCTGTGGTGGTGTACCACCAACCTGGACCTTGGCTGGGGTATGCAGAGGCTGGGAACCATCTCCATCTCGAATTCTTCTTGCTATGTTTGTACTTCCAAGACTATAGTGGCTGCTATACCTCCTGCCAGTAAAACCGCCATAGCGTTGTCAAATCTTCATCGAACTTCATGATTCAAATTTCTGCTGATAGACGACAGGAACGCACTCTAGATCCAATTTACAAATCACCGTTTAAGGCAGACATCAGATCGGCATCAATATTTGAAGCTACCTAATGGAATTCTGACAGTGCACATTTTCTCTCATTTTAGGCACACCTGAGCCTATTGTGATTATAACAAGTGGTATGAGAGCCTCTTGGAGCCGTCCCGACCATGCCTAGACTTGAGGAAGGGGGTGGCAGAGGTTCTGGAGGCAGAGAAGACGCCCAAGCACAAGGTCAACACCAAGATCCACCCATTGCTCCGGTGCAACCTAGCCTTGGACCCTCTAGGGATGAGCCTAGAGTGTTTGGCCTTGACAAGTTCAATGGTGACAACTTTGCTGAGTTCTCCTTCAAGATGGAGAACATCTTTGACCACTATGATCTACTGGAGGTGATGGAAGGAATGGAGAAGCGCCCCAAGAACGACCCGGAGAAGAGCCCGTGGGTGCGGAAGAGCGCACAAGGCTACCTTCTACTTGGGCAAGCATTGGGGAGCAGCCAAATCCGTCACATCAAGCCTTTTTCAGCGTGAACCAGCAAAGGGACCAAAGGCATGGGATTCTCTCAAGGGTGTACACGCTCCTGCAACATTGGCGGTGGCTGTGGTTTTGGAGCGGCAAATGGCGGCACTTCGAATTGACGAAGGCGAACCGGTGGAGGAAGGAGTGAAGAAATTCTTCGACTTGTTGACACGGCTCGAAGGAGCTGATCTGAACTACAGTGACCTTCAAAAGAAGACCAAGCTGCTGCCCTTAATTCCGGACTCATGGTGTCACAGGATCGAATGTGTCGAGGAAATGTTGCACTATCGATCAGTACAAAGCGCTTTTATACTTCCAAAGTACATCAGGTAACCAGGTTTATCTTATCCTAAGGGAATAGACCCTTCTAGAAGATAGAATCACCCTGTGTATAGCCACGCGAGGCTATTGGCTTTAAGGGATTACGGCAGGATTACGCTAGATATAGCGCACCAGTACATCCCAAGCCTGGTCGGTGATATAACTAGAATAGCAGGATAAAGCAAAGGTTAATGGAAAATGGAAAATAGGAAACCAAATGAGATGAGATAAAAAGAAATGAACGAGGAAGGAAATAAGAAAAGGGACAAGTGGTGTAACGGGGTCGTACTCTCACACTTCCCCCCCTCAAAGCTGGGTGGTAGAAGTAACACCCTGCTTGACAAGGTAGTCATGCAGAGGACGACGGGCGTTACCCATGTCGGACTCAGGGACCCAGCTGTCCTCAGAAGGATTATAACCCTTCCAACGGATGAGAAGCTCCACGGTGCCATTCCAACGTCGGCGGTGTGCTAGCACGGACTCGACCTCGTACTCGGGTTCATTGTGGACGAGGACGCGCGGCGGCGGCGGCGGTTGGCGTCCGACGAAGATCGTGTTCAGATCTCGGTAGGGCTTCAGAAGCTGGACATGGAAGGCGTTGTGAATCTTCCAGGTAGCTGGCAGGCGTAAGCGGAAGGTAACAGGAGTGACCTGTGCTTCAACGAGAAAAGGCCCGCAGAAGCGAGGTCGAAGTTTAGATGGGAGGTGGCTGATGTCCAGGTTGCGGGTGTCAAGAAGCACCTGGTCTCCCACCGTGATGGTGTGGTCGTTGCGATGGCGATCGGCCTGGCGCCTTTGTTGCTGTTGAATGTCGAGGAGGCGCTTATGGGACCGATCCCAAAGCTGATGCATGGTTGTGATGAAATCATGTGCAGGTTGTGCCGTAGCGGATGTTGTCGGTTTTTGTGGTGTGAGTGGGTGGCGTCCGTAGCAGAGGACGGCGTCTGTCCAGTAGCGGCATGCGTAGCATTGTTGTAAGCAAACTCTAGTACGGGCAGGTGCAAGTCCCATTTGGAGATGTCGTCCTTGCAGGCTGCTTGGAGGAGTTGCTCAACAATTTGGTTGAGGCGCTTGGTCTGTCCGTCTGTCTGCGGATGGTATGCGGATGACATGGCGAGTTTGGTCCCGAGAAGAGACATAAGTTCCTTCCAGAACTTGCTGGTGAACTTGGGGTCTCGGTCGGAAATGAGTGTGGTTGGGATGCCATGCTGTGAGATGATGTGACGAACGAGGAGCTCTGCTGTCTCCTCGGTGCGTGCCGTCGTGTGTGTCGGGATGAAGTGTCCCATTTTGGAGAACTTGTCAATGACGACAAGGATTGCGTCATGACTCCTGGTGGTAGGTGGTAACGCGGTGATGAAGTCTAGGCTGACCACTTGCCATGGCTGTTCTGGGACAGGAAGAGGCTGCAGTAGTCCCGCCTTTTTCTGCTTGCTGCTCTTCATCCGCTGACATGTATCACACGAGGTGACGAGTTTCTGGACGTCGTCTACCATATGGGGCCAGTAGTAGTGTTTGGCGATACCGGTGAGCGTCTTGTTGCTACCGAAGTGTCCGGCGTAGAGGACGTCGTGGTATTCTTCGAGTAGTAACTGGCGCAAAGGAGGGTAATTGGGTACCCAGATTTTTGTTGATCCTTTCCGGTACGCGATGTCACAGTCCCACTGTAGCAGATGTCGCTTTTGTGCCAAGGGAATTTCGGGGTCGATGGCGTACCCGTGTGTGAAGAGTCCCTTGAGTAGTGGATTCATCCCTTCAATCTGAATGGCTGCAACGTGTGCAGGCCGGCTAAGAGCGTCTGCTTTGTTTTTGTGGCTGGGCTTGTACACGATGTCGTAGTGGAAGTGTGTCTCGAGGAAGTCGATCAACCAGACCTGCCGCCTGGAAAGATTGGGTTGTGTCTTCAAGTATTTCAGGCTGCAGTGGTCGGTGTAGACGGTTGTTCTTCGTCCTTCGAGATAACATCTCCACGCTTTAAAGGCGATGACGATGGCAAGGGCCTTTTTGTCGTGTATCGGGTAGTTTAGTTCTGCTCCGTGCAGTTTCTTGCTGAGGTAGGCGATTGGTTGCAGTCCATTCCCCTGGTCTTGCATTAAGACTGCCCCGACTGCCTGGTCGCTGGCGTCAGCTTCGATTACGTAGTCGCGTTCGGGATCTGGCAAGATGAGTACGGGTGCGGACGTGAGTGCTTGTTTCAGCTGCTCCACGGCTTCCTGGTGCTTTGGTTCCCATTTATAGGGCGTGTTCTTCTTCAGCAGATTCGTGAGTGGTGCTGCGATTTTCGCATATTGTGGCACGAACCTGTTGTAGTAATTAGCGAAGCCTAGGAACTGCTACAACTCCTTCACGTTCTCGGGTGTCTTCCACGTGCGTACGGCCTCGATTTTCTTGGGGTCGACGTGAACTCCTTGAGCGCTCACCATGTACCCTAGGAACTGGACCTTTTCAAGGGCGAATTCGCTCTTGGATAGTTTGACGTAGAATCGTTCTCGTCGAAGAATTTCGAAGACGCGTCGCAGGTGTTCGACGTGCTGCTTCATGTCGCGCGAGTAGATGAGTATGTCGTCCAGGTACACCACCACGCATTCGTCCAGAAGTGGTCGTAGAATGTGGTTCATTTCGGCTTGGAACGTTGCCGGCGCGTTGGTGAGTCCGAACGGCATTACCAAATACTCGTACGATCCGTACCGAGTGCGGAAAGCAGTTTTGTGGATAGAGTTGTCCGCCATCCGTATCTGCCAGTATCCGGACCGTAGATCCAGTTTGGAAAATACCGTAGCTCCCCGAAGCTGGTCAAGCAGGTCATCGATTCGCGGTATCGGATATTTATTCTTGATGGTCTGCTTGTTAAGAGCTCGGTAGTCGGTGCACATGCGCAGGCTTCCGTCCGGTTTCGGTGTGAAGAGTACTGGGGCACCGTACGGCGAAGTGGATGGTCGGATGAGTCCTTTGGCTAGGAGATACTCGATCTGTTTTTCCATGTCGGTCACCTCCGTAGGGCTGAGCCGATATGGTGCTCGGAAGGTCGGCTTCGAACCCGGTTCCTCTACGATCTCGTGTTGATGCGTTCGGTATGGTGGTAGCTCATTCGGAAGATCGTCCGGAAGAATATCTTGGAACTCCTTCAATAATTCCTTGATTTTTCCTGGAGGTTCCGAGGTTCTCTCCCTGTCGTTTTCCGCCTCAGTTGCTCGGTTCGCTTCACGTCCTTCTCGAATCGTGCGAGTGTCTCCACTGGGATATCTCCTGTATCGTCCCAGTTGGGTAGCTGTACTCTCCGTCCATTATTGTAGATGCTCACGGTGCGGTTCACCCAGTTGATCTCGGAGTTGAATCATTTTAGGAAGTCTCGCCCAAAGATCAAGTCGAGCCCTTTGATGTTGGTGATGGGGAGTGCAGGTCTCCAGCGCAGTGGTCCAATTTGTAGGTCTAGCACTGCTTCGCCGTGTACTGGTAACTTGCTGCCGTCCACCATTGTTGCAGAGAATCCTGAAGGCTTGTACTCTTCCCGTAGTCGGTCGATTACTGCCTTGTTGCAGACGGTGTGTGAGACGCTCCGCTGTCCACGAGTGCTTGGAGGCGTCGTCCTTTGCAGATGACCTCGAGCACGAGAGGCGGGCGTTGCTCGGAGTACCCAAAGATGGTTTCATTAATGGGGTCATAGGGTACATCCCAATAATCCGTACACACATTTTCGTTGCTATCTGCTCCTGAGCTAGCAGCTGGCCGAGGCTGCTTGGAGAACGGCTCTTCTCCAGGTCCCGGAGTTTCCTTGACGACTGTGCGTGTCGTTGATGCCGAAGAACTGGATGCATCCGTAGAAGGAGTTCGGGGTTTTTGCAGCTTCTTGTAGACCCCCAGCTTCCTTTTAAGCTGCTTCAGCTCCACTGACGTCTTCCCTGAGGAACGGGTAGTCGATGTGGGCTGGTGTCGGGAGAGGACGTTGACTCCGTGGAAAGGTCGGCTTCTTTCCACACTCCTTAATTTGGTCCCCAAGTTTTCCGGTACCGGTATAATCTCCACAGCTGTCTGCTTCTTTTGGAGTCCCTCCCGAAATTTCTCCAAGGCTCTAGCCCCTCGAACATCATAAGTTTTCATTAAAGCATCTTTATAAGATAACTTTAACAAATTCTTATAATTTCTTGGGTCTTCAAGGAGTTTCCCCGTCTCGGCAGAGTCTTTTTTCGCGGAGTCGTATTTTTCCTCAGCGATTTTCCCTGGCGAGGACTGGTCATGGGGTGGAGATTTTCCCCCATCATTTCCTCCTTCTCGCGTCGAATCAGCTTCGTCGAAGTTGATTTTTCCGGAATCCCGCGGCCGTTTTCGGATCTTTTTATTTTCGCCAGCTAGATCCGCAATCAATGGCGACTCCCGTTTTTTTACTTATGATTGGCTGAAGGAATTCCGCCACTGTTGCGTGCCCGATACTCTGCGCGTGCGGTCTTCATTTTGCTGCAATCAAAGATTCGATGACCCGGCACCCCGCAAAAAAATCACACGTGTAGTTGGTGTTTTTCGGACGTGGCCGCTCCTCGAATCTGTCGACTTCCATCGGGTCGGCGAACGTGGGGTGAGCCGAGCGGTCGCCCTGTCGCGTACTGCCGACGTGCGTCCGTCGTGTTCCGGCGTTGACCATGTCGAAGCGCTCCGCTGCCGAAACGACGTCACTGTAGCTCGCGTAGTTTGACGCTGCCACTTGTCGTTTGACTTCGCTCTTCAGCCCGGCGAGGTACGATTGTACTTTTTCCCCTTCGGTCAGGTCGGGAATGCGGTTATAAAATTCCTCCATCTGCTGCGTGTACTGCGCTACACTCCCGATCTGTCGGTGTCGATGAATTTTTTCCTAGGCAAGGAAACTGGAATTTATCGGCTCGAAGCGTTTCAGCAGGTCGGCGCGGAACTGCTGCCACGTGGCTTCACCGTGGATGAAAGTACTGTTGCCGCCAATCCACTCGAGTGCCGGCCCTCGCATCAGTGTCGCCGCGAGTCGTACACGTTGACCGTCCCAGACTGGCGAGCTCCATCCGACGGCTGCGAAGTAGATCTCCATCCCGGCGATCCATCTGCGGGCGTCGGAGTTTCGATCGCTCGGATCGAACGGCTCAGGTGGGCGCGGTTTCGGAGCCTCGAGAAACTGCTGCGACTGCTGCGTCATTGCTGTTGTCGTCTCGTGCTGCGCTCCGGCGAGTCGAGTTACTCGCTCGAACTGGTTTCGCCACGCTTCGCGATCCGCTCGCATTTCCTCCTGAAGGGCTGCGATGCGCGCGAAGAGCTGTTGGGTAACCTTGGCGTTGTCGAATGTTGCCATCCTGTTCAAAACACGCACGGAGGGGGTAATTCGAAAATCGCGGAGCTGGTGCTTACCAGAATCGGCGTCGAGTTGGTCGCCCCCGGCGGTTTTTCGAGGCAGGATCCCCGCTGCTGCTGCTTAGCTGAGCGCGGTCGAGTGAGAAAAGCTCTGATACCAAGTGTCACAGGATCGAATGTGTCGAGGAAAGGTTGCACTATCGATCAGTACAAGGCGCTTTTATACTTCCAAAGTACATCAGGCAACCAGGTTTATCTTATCCTAAGGGAATAGACCCTTCTAGAAGATAGAATCACCCTGCGTATAGCCACGCGAGGCTATTGGCTTTAAGGGATTACGGCAGGATTACGCTAGATATAGCGCACCAGTACATCCCAAGCCTGGTCGGTGATATGACTAGAATAGCAGGATAAACCAAAGGTTAATGGAAAATGGAAAATAGGAAACCAAATGAGATGAGATAAAGAGAAATGAACGAGGAAGGAAATAAGAAAAGGGACAAGTGGTGTAACGGGGTCGTACTCTCACACATGGTCCTCGCTCATCATCAACCTTAATCGAGATCTGCCCTGTCTCTCACTCGAAGATGTGAAGCGGGAAATCTTACAAGAAGACTTCCGCCGTCGCGAATTGGCGGGTCCCGATGGTGCCGGAGTTGCAAGCATGGGCCGTGGGCACGGCTGTGAAAGGGTCAGAGGGCGAGGGGGAAGATTTGGTAGAAGTAACTTCAATGGAGGCCGTGGTAATGGAGGATATGGCAGCAACAACATCAACAATGGCTACGGGTGTGGGCGTGGTCGATTTGATGGCGAATGCCACTTTTGCCACAAGACTGGCCACATGTGGAGAGATTGCTACACATTGACTGATGGATGGACCCCTTCTCAAGGCCAAGAGGGCAGAGGAGCAAGGGGAGGAAGAGGCAGAGGTCGTGGAGGCCGTGGTGGTCGTAGAAGCGAAGCGGCAAGCATGAAAGGTGGAGACTACGACAAGGACTCGAGTGAAGATCGATACCCGGGCCAATTCTTCTTTGTCTCCACGCAAGCGGCAGCTGCAGCAGGAGGTGTGGAAGCCTTTGAGGAGCCAGCTACTATGGGAAAGGTCACCCTTCACTCTCTGGACTTTTGGGTGATCGATAGCGGCGCTGTGAGAGTACGACCTCGTTACACCACTTGGCCTTTTCCATATTTCATCTTCATTTCATTCCTCTTTTTATCTCATCTCATTTGGTTTCATATTCCCCATTTTCCATTATCCTTTGGTTTCTTCCCTTATTATAATTATATCACCGACCAGGCATGGAATGTTCTTGACACGCTATCTAGCGTAATCCTGCCGTAATCCCTTAAAGCCAATAGCCTCGCGTGGCTATACGCAGGGTGATTCTATATTCTAGAAGGGTCTATTCCTTTAGATAGGATAAAACCTGGTTACCTGATGTACTCTGGAAGTATAAAAGCGCCTTGTACTGATCGATAGTGCAATCGATCCTCGAGTCATTCGATCCTGTGACACTTGGTAATCAGAGCTTTTCTCACTCGGCCGCGCTCAACAAAGCAGCAGTAGCGGGAAAACCTGCCTCGAAAAACCGCCGGGGGCGACGAATTCGACGCCGATTCTGGTAAGCACCAGCTCCGCGATTTTCGAATTACCCCCTCCGTGCGTGTTTTGAACAGGATGGCAACCTTCGACAACGCCGAGGTTACCCAGCAGCTCTTCGCGCGCATCGCAGCCCTTCAGGAGGAAATGCGAGCGGATCGCGAAGCGTGGCGAAACGAATTCGAGCGAGTAACTCGACTCGTCGGAGCGCAGCACGAGACGACAACGGCGACGACGCAGCAGTCGCAGCAATTTCTCGAGGCTCCAAAACCGCGTCCACCTGAGCCGTTCGATCCGAGCGATCGAAACTCCGACGCCCGCAGATGGATCGCCGGGATGGAGATCTACTTCGCAGCCGTCGGATGGAGCTCGCCAGTCTGGGACGGTCAACGTGTACGACTCGCGGCGACACTGATGCGAGGGCCGGCACTCGAGTGGATTGGCGGCAACAGTACTTTCATCCACGGTGAAGCCACGTGGCAGCAGTTCCGCGCCGACCTGCTGAAGCGATTCGAGCCGATAAATTCAGGTTTCCTTGCCCGCGAAAAAATTCATCGCCATCGACAGTTCGGGAGTGTAGCACAATACACGCAGCAGATGGAAGAATTTTATAATAGAATTCCCGACCTGACCGAAGGGGAAAAAGTGCAATCATACCTCGCAGGGCTGAAGACTGAAGTCAAACGACAGGTGGCAGCGTCAAACTACGCGAGCTACAGTGACATCGTTTCGGCTGCGGAGCGCTTCGACATGGTCAACGCCGGAACACGACGGACGCACGTCGGCAGTACGCGACAGGGCGACCGCTCGCCTCACACCACGTTCGCCGACCCGATGGAGATCAACAGATTCGACGGGCGGCCACGTCCGAAAAACACCAATTACACGTGTGATTTTTGCGGGGTGCCGGGCCACCGAATCTTCGACTGCAACAAAATGAAGGCTGCACGCGCAGAGTATCGGGCACGCAACAGTGGCGGAAATCTTCCGGCCAATCAGAAGCCAAAAAATGGGAGTCGCCAGTGATTGCGGATCTAGCTGGCGAAAATAAAAAGATCCGAAAGCGGCCGCGGGATTCCGGGAAAATCAACTTCGACGAAGCTGATTCGACGCGAGAAGGAGGAAATGATGGGGGAAAATCTCCACCCCACGACCAGTCTTCGCCAGAAGAAATCGCCGAGGAAAAATCAGACTCCGCGAAAAAAGACTCTGCCGGGACAGGGAAACTCCTTGAAGACCCAAGAAATTATAAGAATTCGTTAAAGTTATCTTATAAAGATGCTTTAATGAAAACTTATGATTTTCGAGGGGCTAGAGCCTTGGAGAAAATACGGGAGGGACTCCAAAAAAAGCAGAAAGCTGTGGAGATCATACCGGTACCGGACAACATGGGGAAAAAATTAAGGAGTGTGGAAAGAAGCCGACCTTTCCACGGAGTCAACGTCCTCTCCCGACACCAGCCCACATCGACTACCCGTTCCCCAGGGAAGACGTCAGTGGAGCTGAAGCAGCTTAAAAGGAAGCTGGGGGTCTACAAGAAGCTGCACAAACCCCGAACTCCTTTAACGGATGCATCCAGTTCTTCGGCATCAACGACACGCACAGTCGTCAAGGAAACTCCGGGACCTGGAGAAGAGCCGTTCTCCAAGCAGCCTTGGCCAGCTGCTAGCTCAGGAGCAGATAGCAACGAAAAGGT
This sequence comes from Closterium sp. NIES-67, assembly GCA_027943415.1. Lineage (NCBI taxonomy): Eukaryota > Viridiplantae > Streptophyta > Zygnematophyceae > Desmidiales > Closteriaceae > Closterium > Closterium sp. NIES-67. The sequence goes on along the minus strand of BQMB01000648.1, from coordinate 970,530 downwards.
GTGTACGGATTATTGGGATGTACCCTATGACCCCATTAATGAAACCATCTTTGGGTACTCCGAGCAACGCCCGCCTCTCGTGCTCGAGGTCATCTGCAAAGGACGACGCCTCCAAGCACTCGTGGACAGCGGAGCGTCTCACACCGTCTGCGACAAGGCAGCAATCGACCGACTTCGAGAAGAGTACAAGCCTTCGGGATTTTCTGCAACGATGGTGGATGGCAGCAAGCTACCGGTACACGGCGAAGCAGTGTTACACCTACAAATTGGACCACTGCGCTGGAGACCTGCACTCCCCATCACCAACATCAAAGGGCTTGACCTGATTTTCGGGCGAGACTTCCTGAAAAGATTCAACCCCGAAATCAACTGGGTGAACCGCACTGCAAGCATCTACAACAATGGAAGGAGAGTTCAGCTACCAAACTGGGACGATACAGGAGATATCCCAGTGGAGACACTTGCGCGATTCGAGAAGGACGTGAAGCGAACCGACACCGGGTTCCTGGCAATAGCGACAGAGGTGGAAGACGGCAAGGAGAAGATCTCGGAACCTCCAGGAAAAATCAAGGAATTGCTGAAGGAGTTCCAAGACATTCTTCCTGACGACCTACCGAACGAGCTACCGCCATACCGCACGCATCAACACGAGATCGTGGAGGAACCAGGTTCGAAGCCGACCTTCCGAGCACCATATCGACTCAGCCCTACGGAGCTGACCGACATGAAGAAGCAGATCGAGTATCTCCTAGCCAAAGGACTCATCCGACCATCTACTTCACCATACGGTGCCCCAGTACTCTTCACACCGAAACCGGACGGAAGCCTGCGCATGTGCATCGACTACCGAGCTCTTAACAAGCAGACCATCAAGAACAAGTATCCGATACCACGAATCGATGACCTGCTTGACCAGCTTCGGGGAGCTACGGTATTTTCCAAACTGGATTTGCGGTCCGGATACTGGCAGATACGGATGGCGGACAACTCTATCCACAAAACTGCTTTCCGCACTCGGTACGGATCGTACGAGTATTTGGTCATGCCGTTCGGACTCACCAACGCACCAGCAACGTTCCAAGCAGAAATGAACCACATCCTACGACCACTCTTGGACGAATGCGTAGTGGTGTACCTAGACGACATCCTCATCTACTCGCGCGACATGAAGCAGCACGTCGAACACCTGCGACGCGTCTTCGAAATTCTTCGACGAGAACATTTCTACGTCAAACTGTCCAAGAGCGAATTCGCTCTGGAGAAGGTCCAGTTCCTAGGACACATGGTGAGCGCTCAAGGAGTTCACGTCGACCCCAAGAAAATCGAAGCCGTACGTACGTGGAAGACACCCGAGAACGTGAAGGAGTTGCAGCAGTTCCTAGGCTTCGCTAATTACTACAACAGGTTCGTGCCACAATATGCGAAACTCGCGGCACCACTCACGAATCTGCTGAAGAAGAACACGCCCTACAAATGGGAGACGAAGCACCAGGAATCCGTGGAGCAGCTGAAACAAGCACTGACATCCGCACCGGTGCTCATCTTGCCAGATCCCGAACGTGACTACGTCATTGAAGCAGACGCCAGTGATCAGGCCGTGGGGGCAGTCTTGATGCAAGACCAGGGGAATGGACTGCAACCAATTGCCTACCTCAGCAAGAAACTGCACGGGGCAGAACTCAACTACCCGATACACGACAAAGAGGCCCTTGCTATTGTCATCGCCTTCAAAGCATGGAGATGTTATCTCGAAGGACGCAGAACAACCGTCTACACCGACCACTGCAGCCTGAAATACTTGAAGACACAACCTAACCTTTGCAGGCGGCAGGTCCGGTGGATCGACTTCCTCGAGACGCACTTCCACTACGACATCGTGTACAAGCCCGGCCACAAGAACAAAGCAGACGCCCTTAGCCGGCCTGCACACGTTGCCGCGATTCAGGTCGAAGGGATGAATCCACTACTCAAGGGACTCTTCACACACGGGTACGCCATCGACCCCGAAATTCCCTTGGCAGAAAAAAGACATCTGTTACAGTGGGACAACGACATTGCGTACCGGAAAGGATCAACGAAAATCTGGGTACCCAATTACCCTCCTTTGCGCCAGTTACTACTCGAAGAATACCACGACGTCCTCTACGCCGGACACTTCGGTAGCAACAAGACGCTGACCGGTATCGCAAAGCACTACTACTGGCCTCACTTGGCAGACGATGTTCAGAAATTCGTCACCTCGTGTGATACATGTCAACGGATGAAGAGCAGTAAGCAGAAGAAAGCAGGACTGCTACAGCCTCTTCCTGTCCCAGAACAACCATGGCAAGTGGTTAGCCTGGATTTCATCACCGGGTTACCACCTACCACCAGCGGTCATGACGCGATCCTCGTCGTCATCGACAAATTCTCTAAGATGGGACACTTCATCCCGACGCACACGACAGCACGCACCGAGGAGACAGCACAACTCTTCGTTCGCTACATTATCTCACAGCATGGCATTCCAACTACACTCATCTCCGACCGAGACCCCAATTTCACCAGCAAATTCTGGAAGGAACTCATGTCTCTGCTCGGCACCAAACTCGCCATGTCATCCGCATATCATCCGCAGACAGACGGACAGACCGAGCGCCTTAACCAAATTGTTGAGCAACTCCTCCGAGCAGCCTGCAAGGACGAGATCTCCAAATGGGACTTGCACCTGCCTGTTTTAGAGTTTGCCTACAACAACGCTACACACGCCGCTACGGGACAGACGCCGTTCTTCCTCTGCTACGGACGTCACCCACTCACACCACAGAAACCGCCAACACCGGCAACAGTCCAACCTGCACACGACTTCATCACAATCATGCATCAGCTTTGGGATCGGACCCATAAGCGCCTCCTTGACATTCAACAGCAACAGAAGCGCCAGGCCGATCGCCATCGCAACGACCACACCATCACGGTGGGAGACCAGGTGCTTCTCGACACCCGCAACCTGGACATCAGCCATCTCCCATCAAAACTTCGACCTCGCTTTTGCGGGCCTTTCCTCGTTGAAGCACAGGTCACTCCTGTTACCTTCTGCTTACGCCTGCCAGCTACCTGGAAGATTCACAACGCCTTCCATGTCCAACTTCTGAAGCCCTATCGGGATCCTAACACAATCTTCGTCGGACGCCAACCGCCGCCGCCGCCGCCCGTCCTCGTCCAAAATGAACCCGAATACGAGGTCGAGTCCGTGCTTGCACACCGCCGTCGTCGGAATGGCACCGTGGAGCTTCTTATTCGCTGGAAGGGTTATGATCCTTCTGAGGACAGCTGGGTCTCTGAGACCGACATGGGTAACGCCCGTCGTCCTCTGCATGACTACCTTGTCAAGCAGGGTGTTACTTCTACCACCCAGCTTTGAGGGGGGGAAGTGTGAGAGTACGACCTCGTTACACCACTTGGCCTTTTCCATATTTCATCTTCATTTCATTCCTCTTTTTATCTCATCTCATTTGGTTTCATATTCCCCATTTTCCATTATCCTTTGGTTTCTTCCCTTATTATAATTATATCACCGACCAGGCATGGAATGTTCTAGACACGCTATCTAGCGTAATCCTGCCGTAATCCCTTAAAGCCAATAGCCTCGCGTGGCTATACGCAGGGTGATTCTATATTCTAGAAGGGTCTATTCCTTTAGATAGGATAAAACCTGGTTACCTGATGTACTCTTGAAGTATAAAAGCGCCTTGTACTGATCGATAGTGCAATCGATCCTCGAGTCATTCGATCCTGTGACACTTGGTAATCAGAGCTTTTCTCACTCGGCCGCGCTCAACAAAGCAGCAGCAGCGGGAAAACCTGCCTCGAAAAACCGCCGGGGGCGACGAATTCGACGCCGATTCTGGTAAGCACCAGCTCCGCGATTTTCGAATTACCCCCTCCGTGCGTGTTTTGAACAGGATGGCAACCTTCGACAACGCCGAGGTTACCCAGCAGCTCTTCGCGTGCATCGCAGCCCTTCAGGAGGAAATGCGAGCGGATCGCGAAGCGTGGCGAAACGAATTCGAGCGAGTAACTCGACTCGCCGGAGCGCAGCACGAGACGACAACGGCGACGACGCAGCAGTCGCAGCAATTTCTCGAGGCTCCAAAACCGCGCCCACCTGAGCCATTCGATCCGAGCGATCGAAACTCCGACGCCCGCAGATGGATCGCCGGGATGGAGATCTACTTCGCAGCCGTCGGATGGAGCTCGCCAGTCTGGGACGGTCAACGTGTACGACTCGCGGCGACACTGATGCGAGGGCCGGCACTCGAGTGGATTGGCGGCAACAGTACTTTCATCCACGGTGAAGCCACGTGGCAGCAGTTCCGCGCCGACCTGCTGAAGCGATTCGAGCCGATAAATTCAGGTTTCCTTGCCCGCGAAAAAATTCATCGCCATCGACAGTTCGGGAGTGTAGCACAATACACGCAGCAGATGGAAGAATTTTATAACAGAATTCCCGACCTGACCGAAGGGGAAAAAGTGCAATCATACCTCGCAGGGCTGAAGACCGAAGTCAAACGACAGGTGGCAGCGTCAAACTACGCGAGCTACAGTGACATCGTTTCGGCTGCGGAGCGCTTCGACATGGTCAACGCCGGAACACGACGGACGCACGTCGGCAGTACGCGACAGGGCGACCGCTCGCCTCACACCACGTTCGCCGACCCGATGGAGATCAACAGATTCGACGGGCGGCCACGTCCGAAAAACACCAATTACACGTGTGATTTTTGCGGGGTGCCGGGCCACCGAATCTTCGACTGCAACAAAATGAAGGCTGCACGCGCAGAGTATCGGGCACGCAACAGTGGCGGAAATCTTCCGGCCAATCAGAAGCCAAAAAATGGGAGTCGCCAGTGATTGCGGATCTAGCTGGCGAAAATAAAAAGATCCGAAAGCGGCCGCGGGATTCCGGGAAAATCAACTTCGACGAAGCTGATTCGACGCGAGAAGGAGGAAATGATGGGGGAAAATCTCCACCCCACGACCAGTCTTCGCCAGAAGAAATCGCCGAGGAAAAATCAGACTCCGCGAAAAAAGACTCTGCCGGGACAGGGAAACTCCTTGAAGACCCAAGAAATTATAAGAATTCGTTAAAGTTATCTTATAAAGATGCTTTAATGAAAACTTATGATTTTCGAGGGGCTAGAGCCTTGGAGAAAATACGGGAGGGACTCCAAAAAAAGCAGAAAGCTGTGGAGATCATACCGGTACCGGACAACATGGGGAAAAAATTAAGGAGTGTGGAAAGAAGCCGACCTTTCCACGGAGTCAACGTCCTCTCCCGACACCAGCCCACATCGACTACCCGTTCCCCAGGGAAGACGTCAGTGGAGCTGAAGCAGCTTAAAAGGAAGCTGGGGGTCTACAAGAAGCTGCACAAACCCCGAACTCCTTTAACGGATGCATCCAGTTCTTCGGCATCAACGACACGCACAGTCGTCAAGGAAACTCCGGGACCTGGAGAAGAGCCGTTCTCCAAGCAGCCTTGGCCAGCTGCTAGCTCAGGAGCAGATAGCAACGAAAAGGTGTGTACGGATTATTGGGATGTACCCTATGACCCCATTAATGAAACCATCTTTGGGTACTCCGAGCAACGCCCGCCTCTCGTGCTCGAGGTCATCTGCAAAGGACGACGCCTCCAAGCACTCGTGGACAGCGGAGCGTCTCACACCGTCTGCGACAAGGCAGCAATCGACCGACTTCGAGAAGAGTACAAGCCTTCGGGATTTTCTGCAACGATGGTGGATGGCAGCAAGCTACCGGTACACGGCGAAGCAGTGTTACACCTACAAATTGGACCACTGCGCTGGAGACCTGCACTCCCCATCACCAACATCAAAGGGCTTGACCTGATTTTCGGGCGAGACTTCCTGAAAAGATTCAACCCCGAAATCAACTGGGTGAACCGCACTGCAAGCATCTACAACAATGGAAGGAGAGTTCAGCTACCAAACTGGGACGATACAAGAGATATCCCAGTGGAGACACTCGCGCGATTCGAGAAGGACGTGAAGCGAACCGACACCGGGTTCCTGGCAATAGCGACAGAGGTGGAAGACGGCAAGGAGAAGATCTCGGAACCTCCAGGAAAAATCAAGGAATTGCTGAAGGAGTTCCAAGACATTCTTCCTGACGACCTACCGAACGAGCTACCGCCATACCGCACGCATCAACACGAGATCGTGGAGGAACCAGGTTCGAAGCCGACCTTCCGAGCACCATATCGACTCAGCCCTACGGAGCTGACCGACATGAAGAAGCAGATCGAGTATCTCCTAGCCAAAGGACTCATCCGACCATCTACTTCACCATACGGTGCCCCAGTACTCTTCACACCGAAACCGGACGGAAGCCTGCGCATGTGCATCGACTACCGAGCTCTTAACAAGCAGACCATCAAGAACAAGTATCCGATACCACGAATCGATGACCTGCTTGACCAGCTTCGGGGAGCTACGGTATTTTCCAAACTGGATTTGCGGTCCGGATACTGGCAGATACGGATGGCGGACAACTCTATCCACAAAACTGCTTTCCGCACTCGGTACGGATCGTACGAGTATTTGGTCATGCCGTTCGGACTCACCAACGCACCAGCAACGTTCCAAGCAGAAATGAACCACATCCTACGACCACTCTTGGACGAATGCGTAGTGGTGTACCTAGACGACATCCTCATCTACTCGCGCGACATGAAGCAGCACGTCGAACACCTGCGACGCGTCTTCGAAATTCTTCGACGAGAACATTTCTACGTCAAACTGTCCAAGAGCGAATTCGCTCTGGAGAAGGTCCAGTTCCTAGGACACATGGTGAGCGCTCAAGGAGTTCACGTCGACCCCAAGAAAATCGAAGCCGTACGTACGTGGAAGACACCCGAGAACGTGAAGGAGTTGCAGCAGTTCCTAGGCTTCGCTAATTACTACAACAGGTTCGTGCCACAATATGCGAAACTCGCGGCACCACTCACGAATCTGCTGAAGAAGAACACGCCCTACAAATGGGAGACGAAGCACCAGGAATCCGTGGAGCAGCTGAAACAAGCACTGACATCCGCACCGGTGCTCATCTTGCCAGATCCCGAACGTGACTACGTCATTGAAGCAGACGCCAGTGATCAGGCCGTGGGGGCAGTCTTGATGCAAGACCAGGGGAATGGACTGCAACCAATTGCCTACCTCAGCAAGAAACTGCACGGGGCAGAACTCAACTACCCGATACACGACAAAGAGGCCCTTGCTATTGTCATCGCCTTCAAAGCATGGAGATGTTATCTCGAAGGACGCAGAACAACCGTCTACACCGACCACTGCAGCCTGAAATACTTGAAGACACGACCTAACCTTTCCAGGCGGCAGGTCCGGTGGATCGACTTCCTCGAGACGCACTTCCACTACGACATCGTGTACAAGCCCGGCCACAAGAACAAAGCAGACGCCCTTAGCCGGCCTGCACACGTTGCCGCGATTCAGGTCGAAGGGATGAATCCACTACTCGAGGGACTCTTCATACACGGGTACGCCATCGACCCCGAAATTCCCTTGGCAGAAAAAAGACATCTGTTACAGTGGGACAACGACATTGCGTACCGGAAAGGATCAACGAAAATCTGGGTACCCAATTACCCTCCTTTGCGCCAGTTACTACTCGAAGAATACCACGACGTCCTCTACGCCGGACACTTCGGTAGCAACAAGACGCTGACCGGTATCGCAAAGCACTACTACTGGCCTCACTTGGCAGACGATGTTCAGAAATTCGTCACCTCGTGTGATACATGTCAACGGATGAAGAGCAGTAAGCAGAAGAAAGCAGGACTGCTACAGCCTCTTCCTGTCCCAGAACAACCATGGCAAGTGGTTAGCCTGGATTTCATCACCGGGTTACCACCTACCACCAGCGGTCATGACGCGATCCTCGTCGTCATCGACAAATTCTCTAAGATGGGACACTTCATCCCGACGCACACGACAGCACGCACCGAGGAGACAGCACAACTCTTCGTTCGCTACATTATCTCACAGCATGGCATTCCAACTACACTCATCTCCGACCGAGACCCCAAGTTCACCAGCAAGTTCTGGAAGGAACTCATGTCTCTGCTCGGCACCAAACTCGCCATGTCATCCGCATATCATCCGCAGACAGACGGACAGACCGAGCGCCTTAACCAAATTGTTGAGCAACTCCTCCGAGCAGCCTGCAAGGACGAGATCTCCAAATGGGACTTGCACCTGCCTGTTTTAGAGTTTGCCTACAACAACGCTACACACGCCGCTACGGGACAGACGCCGTTCTTCCTCTGCTACGGACGTCACCCACTCACACCACAGAAACCGCCAACACCGGCAACAGTCCAACCTGCACACGACTTCATCACAATCATGCATCAGCTTTGGGATCGGACCCATAAGCGCCTCCTTGACATTCAACAGCAACAGAAGCGCCAGGCCGATCGCCATCGCAATGACCACACCATCACGGTGGGAGACCAGGTGCTTCTCGACACCCGCAACCTGGACATCAGCCATCTCCCATCAAAACTTCGACCTCGCTTTTGCGGGCCTTTCCTCGTTGAAGCACAGGTCACTCCTGTTACCTTCCGCTTACGCCTGCCAGCTACCTGGAAGATTCACAACGCCTTCCATGTCCAACTTCTGAAGCCCTATCGGGATCCTAACACAATCTTCGTCGGACGCCAACCGCCGCCGCCGCCGCCCGTCCTCGTCCAAAATGAACCCGAATACGAGGTCGAGTCCGTGCTTGCACACCGCCGTCGTCGGAATGGCACCGTGGAGCTTCTTATTCGCTGGAAGGGTTATGATCCTTCTGAGGACAGCTGGGTCTCTGAGACCGACATGGGTAACGCCCGTCGTCCTCTGCATGACTACCTTGTCAAGCAGGGTGTTACTTCTACCACCCAGCTTTGAGGGGGGGAAGTGTGAGAGTACGACCTCGTTACACCACTTGGCCTTTTCCATATTTCATCTTCATTTCATTCCTCTTTTTATCTCATCTCATTTGGTTTCATATTCCCCATTTTCCATTATCCTTTGGTTTCTTCCCTTGTTATAATTATATCACCGACCAGGCATGGAATGTTCTAGACACGCTATCTAGCGTAATCCTGCCGTAATCCCTTAAAGCCAATAGCCTCGCGTGGCTATACGCAGGGTGATTCTATATTCTAGAAGGGTCTATTCCTTTAGATAGGATAAAACCTGGTTACCTGATGTACTCTGGAAGTATAAAAGCGCCTTGTACTGATCGATAGTGCAATCGATCCTCGAGTCATTCGATCCTATGACAACCTGTGCTGCGGGCGGTGTCTGCTTGTGGCCATAAAGCGAGCCAGGATGCTGAGAGGGTATGCGAGATCTGGACGAGTGCAAGTCATCAGGTATTTCAGGCAATCCACCAGCTCTATGTAAGGATCACTAGGCTCTACAGACTCCACAGGGACTGGAGCCGAGACCCATTGATCTGCCAACAGAGGTGTGGGCTGTGCAGAGGAGAACTGAAGGCCGAACCTCTGAAGGACCCGGCGCACCAAGTGTGACTGTATCAGAGTGATAGTGCGTGCTGCTCTGTCCCTGGAGATCTGCAGACCAAGGTAGCGGCGTAACTCTCCCAGGTCATTGGAGGTGTGTCTCCTCGGCAGCTAAGGCTTCACGGAGGCCAGTGCGTCTCTGTCTGCAATAGCAAGGACTAGGTCGTATACATAGACAAGGATGTAGAGCGGGGTCTGGCCATCACGAACGAAGAGTGAAGGGTTTGCAGACAATGGGAAGAACTGCATGTTAGCTAATGTAGCACACAACGTATCGTGCCACTCGCGCGGCGCCTGCCGCAAGCCGTAAACCGTGCGCCGGAGGAGCCACTGGGTTCCCGGGGCGAAGGTGCCGGTGAAGCCTGGCGGGCAATCCAGGTAGACCTGCTCGTGCAAACTACCCTGAAGAAACGCTGTCGAGAAGTCGAGGGAGTGCAGCTTGTAGTTACGCTGTGCTGCTATCAGCGCCCGAAGAGTGGTCATCTTCGAGGTCGTGACGAAGGACTGGAAGAAGTCAACACCCTCGCGCTGACACGCCAGCGCACGGGCGGTAGCGGGCCGCGCATCGGTTTAGCAATACGGCTCGGTAAGGAATCCTTACACCACCCCACCCCTTAGCGAAGTAGATCTCAGAGAAACGAAGGGCATACAGGGTGTTATGTGTTGAAATGAACCACGTGATTAGGGTGGCCAGGATCTAGAGTTGGTGGAACCACGAGTAAAAGTCAGCGGAAGACTTTACACCTTGTATTGGAAATGTCCGAAATGACAAGGATAATAATAATAAGTAATACATGCATATTTATAGTCTAGGAAATACCTATTCGTAGTGTGTCACGACTATTCACATGACATGACTAGTGACTGTTCATGTGACTGGGAGTGGCATGACCCTTAAGGTGACTATACACGTCAACTTACTGTCCGCGCGTTGACTCGCTACTACTGACGTCATCGCACGCGTCTTTCCATATAAGATATCGCGAAACTACTACAGTCTATGCATGATATCAGGAATGCATAAGTGGTAACCATATCGAGTATTCTTTAATACTCCCCTTCATTCCTCAGTGTATGTCCCTAGGTAAGTTCTCAGAGAAGGGAATTGACTAGTATGAAAGATGCACGACGGTTTTGTGCTAAGGGGATGTACTGTCCAAGAGTCTGCACCTATCCAGCCTATAGTAACATATACACATATCTTTGACACAGTCCCTAGGCTAGATGAGGGACAGTGCCGGGCAAGAGACACGCAGCTCACCAGTATGACAACCTCTGAGGCAAGGGTCCAAAGACCAGTCAGCAAGAGTACAAACTAAACAAGAGTAAACCAGGGCGGCGCTACTAGTCCAGCCACTGGAACAAGAGCCACAAGGCTATTCAAGATAATATAAGAGGAAGTATACATCAGGGTCCTCGTAAGAGAGAAGAAACAGGAACAAGACCAAGCTGTACACAGTGCCGCTGATGATCCTTAGGTGCAAGCGCCTTCGTAGAGATATCAGCTGTGTGGGGACCGGAGGCCAAGTGTGCTATGCAGGCCTTGCGGCGCTGCTGTAGCTTGTGCGGGAGGAAGGACCGCAGTTGGATATGCTTCGCTCAGCCCTCCACTTGAGGCTCCTGACACCAGAGGATCATGGCCCTGTTTTCGGCGTACAACACCGAGGCAGAGCTAGGCCGCTCACCTAAGTTTGTGAGCAAGAAAGTCGGCCAGCGGAGCTCCTGTGCTGCCATGGCAGCAGTGTAGATCTCAGCCTCATAGCAAGACTTTGCAACAGACGACGAGCGGGTGGACCTCCACGAAATGGCACCTGCACCAAGGCTAAAGCAGTAGCGCTGGGAGGACCTGAGAGTCTCAGTGTCGTCTGCCCATGAAGCGTCCGTGTGCCCAGTAAGGACCATTGGCCAGCGTCCTCCTAGCACTAGCCCCATGCCCGATGTACTTGCTAGATAATGCAAAAACCTCTTAGCGACCGACCAGTGATGTGGTCGGTGTCTGCTATGGCCACAAAGCGAGCCAGGATGCTGACATGGTATGCAAGATTTGGTCCACTAGGCTCTACTGACTCCTCTGGGACTAGAGCTGAGAGCCTGTCATCTACTAGCAGAGTTGTGGGCTGTCCGAAGGAGAACTGAACACCAAACCTCTGAAAGACCTGGTGCACCAAGTGTGACAATGTGCGAGTGATGGTGCATGCTGCTCTTTCCCTGGAGATCTGCAGACCAAATCAGCGTCGTAGCTCTCCAAGGTCAGTGCAGGTGTGTCTCCTCAGCAGCTCGGCCTTCACGGAGGCAAATGCGTCTCTGTTTGTAGTAGCGAAGACTAGATCATCTACGTAGACAAGGATGTAGAACGGGCACAGCAGCAGCAGGCGGGGAGGCTGCGGGGGAGAGAGGAGAGGAGCAAAGGGGAGGAGGAACCGGGGAGTCTAAGAGAGAGGTTGAGGCGAAGGAAGGGAGTGAGGGAGAGGCAGTGAGTGTGGTGGGGGAGGGGAAGGTGGAGAGGAGGGGGGTGGGTGGCGCGGGATGGAGAGGGGAGGTGGTGGGAGGGAGAAAGGAGCAGAGGATAAAAGTGGTGGTGGCGCCTCACGTGAACCCGGAGCATGCTCGCATGCTGGAGTGAGACGTGGCTAAGGGAGTACCAGGTGGGTTGAGAGGGCAGTCGGTGGGTGGAAACAGCATGAGCTGCGCGTGTGGGGGGCAAAAGGGGGGGGGGAGGAGGAGGCAGTGTAGTGGCCCTGGAGCTGGGTGCGCCACACCTGAGGGAGTACCGGGTGGGAGAGGAGAGCTGGCATGTACTGTGTCTTTTGGGGAGAGCATGCGGCGGCGGCATGCAAAGGGCGTGCGGAGCAAGGCAGTGGGGATGGAGCTGGGTGCGCCGTGGCTGAGGGAGTGCCAGGTGGGCGGGTCGGTTCGCATGTCGCTCATGGAGGTGCTCCCCTTTGCCTCCCTCCCAGGTGCTCCCCCAGAGGACCAACCCTCATATGAGCATGTCAGACACAGCAGGCTTTCTGCTGTGTGGTATCAAGGCGGTGGCCCCTGAATGGTTTGATCGATTCACTTCACTCCCCTTGCACCGCACAGCACCTCCCTTTGTTTCGCTCCCTCCCCGGTGCTCCCCGAGACGACCCACCTGCACATGAGCATGTCAACCACTGGAGGGTACCTGTTGACTGGGATGGAAGTGGTAACCCCATGAAACTATTTCGTTAAAAGCCGACACCCCCACATGAGCATGTCAGCCACTGGAGGGTACCTGTTGACTGGGATGGAAGTGGTAACCCCATGAAACTATTTCGTTAAAAGCCGACACCCCCTCATGAGCATGTCAGCCACTGGAGGGTGCTTGGTTGTGTGATTGTGCGCCCATGTGAGCTCTTTAACTGCGTTTGTTTCCCCTCTCCTCTCCCCCCCAAGTGCTCCCCCAGAGAACCCACCCGCACATGAGCATGTCAGCCACCGGAGGGTACCTGTTGACCGGGATTAAAGTGGTAACCCCATGAAACCGTCGTTATGAGCCAGCACCCCCAGCATGCACACATACTGCTCTGTGCAGCATGTGTCTTCAGACGATCCAGTGGTCGTTTTGCTTGATGACATTGTTAGCTTCCGTTCATTTTTTAATCTCTGCCAGCTACACTCCACCACTTGTCCTGGTGCATTGATGATACAATTAGTCAGTGATGGATTGTTCGTACGGAGAAACATATCGCTAGCTCATCAAGTTACCAACCGAAAACACGTCTACTAAACTCAAGAAACACAGAGAAACGTAACAAAGCAACAGGTGCGACACCAGGGACAGTCTCACTTCCACTCCACGCCCCTTTATTCCTTATTGCCATGCATCACCCCCTTGCATGCGCGTCTTGCAGGGCTAGTCAGAGCAGCAGCCCTCCATCCTCCCCTCATTGCAGGAAATGCCTAGTAGGGAGTGGACCCAATCATGTTCCCCTGCGGCGAGTAGTCACACACCCACATGCCCCCCCCATCCGCACACTGGGCAGCAGCGCACCCAACATGCGTGGTGTCCCGCCACACCACCTGCGTGTAGTGCCCGCACTGCTTCCCATCCGCACACCCCTCCTGCACGGCACTGTACGTCCAGTCCTCCTTCTCCGCCAACCACGACTGCACTGCCGCCCGGTCCTCGGCACTGTTCAGCTGCACAGGCGCCTTCCAGTACAGGTTCTGCCCGAGTCCGTCAGCCCCTCCGTGCTCCAGGTTGCATCCACTGGAAGCGAGCTCAGCTGCCCACTGCTGTGCTGCGAGTGCCAGTCCCTCATCCCATGCGAGGTCCGGCACGCCCACTTCCTGCCGCGCCTTGTTGTGCTCCTCCAGAATCGCTGCCACGTCCACACCGCTGCTACCGTTGCTGCCGCCATCGCCACCGTTGGTGTCACCACTGCTGCTGGTGTCACCACTGCTGTCGGTGCAGCCACTATGACTGGTGGTGTCAGCCCCGGTCCAGTTACCAGCAGCAACTGAAGCTGTCTCTCCCAGCTGCCGTGCCTTGGTGCCCCGCAGCAGCCTGCGAGCTTCATTGGCGTGCTTTGTCACACGGCTAGCAGCGGACGTGACAGCAGCGGATGTGACTCCAGTGGATGTGACGTCAGCAAGTGCTGGCAGAGTGAAGGAAGCAGCGATCATTGCGAATGCTGGCGAAAGGGGTTCGTTAGGGAGGGACAGAGAACAAGATGAGGGGGAGTGAGATAAGCTAGCGAGTGGCCAATTAAAGAAAAGAAAAGACAACCATGTATGCAGTAAAGTAACCCAGACACGCATTTCGCGTGCAAAGGGTAAGTTGTGCTGAGAACTGCAGCGCATGTCACGGGAACCCAGCATTGCAGCGAACACCAATGGCTATTCGCAGGGAGAGGAGAGATCCAATGGCTATTCGCAGGGAGAGGAGAGATCCAATGGCTATTCGCAGGGAGAGGAGAGATCACGCGCGAACTCGCACCAACTCATCAAATGCGGCGGATCAAAACGAGACGGTGCTTCCTCCGGAAGGTCGGAACAGTCACCCACTATAGCGGCGTATCAGAAAGGTCGTTCGGAAAGGTCGGAGCACTCACCCAATGCAGCGCAGAGACAAACGCCTGGTGTGTTCAGCCTTTTCGGTGCCTGCAAAACGGGTTTCTCTGCGAGCACTCGTAAAGACAACGGATTTCATATAGTTACTCCTGAAACATCAGGCGAGCTGGAAGCGTTACATTGGCAACGCAAGCCACGCGGAAGTGGTATGCCTAAGAGAGGACGCATTTACTAGTGGCAAGTTTCAATCTCCGCAGCACACAGGCTGTCGGGGACATAGCTTCCCTTCGTTGGGTCGCCTTCACTGTGGCCCAGAAAAGTGCCAACTACGAGAAATGTTGGAAGCACTCGACCTTGCTTCTGTCCAAATACGATACGGCTTACGCTTGATCAGTTACAGTTTGTTACTCTTGTTGCAATATCACAGATAATGTAAACAGTTGAAGCTTGGCTGTACAACACATTACAAAAATTGGACGGCGTGCCTACGTGGACATGGTCAGCTCAAATGACAAGCTCCCCGCCCCTGTACAGTACGTATACGCCAAAGCTCCCACAACCTCGGAAACGATATAAACAATTTTGTGTGGGTCGCTGTAGCAATATTCGTCACGCGCAATTTCCTACATCCTTAGAGCTTGCAAAAGTAGAATATGACATGTACAGTGCACCATCGCAGTGTCAATTTACTCGGCGAAATTGCGCGCTTCGACGAAAATTCTACCTGATTCAAAACTGTCGACCCTTATCTCTAGGCGATTGCACACGTGGCCCTTCGGGCCAATTTGGTCGACCTTGTACTACTGTTCCCTCGAAACACTGCATCGAAGTGTATTACAGACAAAGTAGTTTCGGGATGACCGTCGTTGCATGAAAAGTGTTCAATTTCGACGCCAGATGCTGCTTA